>JAQMYL010000020.1:11547549-11561175 GCA_030014365.1 Clarias pachynema
TCTCGAATGCATGATCTAAACGGTATTTCAGCTTGAACATAAGCACACACTCTATATAGCAGTATAATATGGCACTTTTAAACCTTACAGTCTTTTATTCTAATACTTCCTGCTGACACTGCCAGAAACGAAACTGTAACAGCGTGACGCGGGTTGCCACAGCCCTGTACCACAGAATCATCAGAGAGATTTGTTTATCGAACCGGTTTCGCCCTGCACCGGTTTTGCATGCACTTGCCTTGGACTTCCTTGTAAATATGTAAATGTAAGGATCGGTCTCTGTGCCTCACACAAGCAACCTGAATCGAGTACCTTACACACCTGCTCACGGTTAATGGACTGTAACTGATAACCTTTAATCTCTCTCAAAGTGCACAAACACACACAGTGGACCTCATTACACACACTATTACACATTACACATATTACACTGCTCCACACTAGAACAGTGTTGTGACCAAACAGTGTGGGCCTTATTTACAACTGCATTATTGCACTGGCACTTTTCTAAAATATGAGCCCAGAGTGATTTTTCAGTTGGTCAATAAAACACGGTGGGGAGAAAATAATTAACAGAGCGGCGCTGGAGAGTAGCGGAGCCGAAGAAAAGCAGAGTTTTATTGCTGCTACCGTATACCACGGCATTTGGTCAACAATTACGAGTTTTAATTTACTGCAAAACACCACATAGTACTCTTCATCTATTTCTAATTACACTTAACGGTGTGCTACTTAATAAGACAATAAGAAAACCACAAGATTTGGCAGAACATTTTAAAGAATGGCTTTACCTCTGACACTGGAGAGTCTTTCTAGAAATATAAGCTACATAAAACTTCCGCTTGCAGAAAACTTCACTAGAGGAACAAATACATTATTCTTTGTTAATTAAAGACAGGATTTTATAAAAATCCTTTTTTTAATTTGGAATATCTGACAGATCTTCTTGAATAAGCTTTTACCATCAAAACAATACAATAATGCGTTACTTAAAGTTACTAATTTATAGGTAAATATAATGTCTGTATAATTTTTAAACGCTACACAGTATGTGCCTGATTTATTTAGAACATATATAATAATATCAGCCAATATACAGGTAGTCTCCGACTTATGAACATTTGAGTTATAAATTTCCGGCAGATACGAACAGACCGCGGTTTGAACAAATCACGGAAGAAGCTCACGTGTATTGTACAAAAAAAAAAGGACACTGCAGTGCACCGGATAGAAATAGTTACAATTATATACAATATTTTCAGTGTGTAAGTGAATGTATAAAATGTCTATAAAAAATGACCAATATTTTGTATGTGTGTGTTGGAGGGGCGGGGGGGCGGGAGAAATGAGTCTGCCTCACCGATTTCAATGAATCAGTCTGGAAGCACGATGATAGAAAATGTCTGTCCTATAAAGCTGGTGAATATGATGGTGAATAGTCCTAATTTGGAGTAACAGAGTTCACAGTCCAATACAGCGGAAAACTGCTCTGAGACAAAATGCCGTCTGGGTTTCCCCTCGTGATTTAAAGGCGCAGAGAGGGGAAAGGGAACAAAAGATTTAGTGAAGTGTATTGGTCTGCTTTACATTCGTCTTAAAGGCGTACAAGACTTTGTCGGACTTAAGAACAAATTGGACTTACAAACGCGCTAACGGGACGGAACTCGTTCGTAAGTCGGGGACTACTTGCATAAGTAAACAAATGTCCATTAAAGTGTTCAGAAATACCACCATAACTAAAAGTACGCTCAGACATCAGGTCGATCGATGCTGCTGTCTAGTTTATGCTTAACTTCCTTTCTATGTATTTCTATGGTAATGTCTCTGCGGCAGTCACTTTTTAATAAAATTATTTTTCATATATTGCTGCCAATAAATAATCATTTTCTGCCCGATGAAACGAATTAAATTTTATTGGAAAAATCACCATTTGTATGGTAACAACAGCATTGGATATTTAGTTTACGATTGCCATCCAACTTTTCCCCCTGCTTTTGCTGCGGGAACCTTCACACGATTAAAAAAAATCTGACCTTTTTGTTTATTTTTAATAAGTGAAATTTAACAGTGAAATAAAGAGAGTATAGTGTTTTGTTAGGGATTAATCCTTGTCACCATTAGGAGAGACAGTGAAGGGTTTCTGCTGCCAGATCCAAGGGGATAAATTACAACATTTTCGCATACTGCAGTTTAATAAGCATTCTATCTGTCCTTTCTGCCTAATTGAAAGAATTAGTTTAATTGTGTTAGCACAGTGTAAAATAAAAAATCAGTCAAGTCCTAACAGTTATTTATGCGTACCGTCATGGTGAGTAACTGTCCTTGAATAGTGTCAAGAGAACTGATTTAAGATTCAATTTGTTTTTGGACAGATCCATGTGAGAGAACCCTCGATATAAGAGCACCAGACATTACCCGCGGTTCTCAGATGAAACCGTCTATAAAAAAATGCATCTGATGGTTCTACCGACTGTTTCACCGTGGCACCGGCACAGGTGTTTTTTGCCGAACGTAACGATACGCATCAGAGTGTGATGTAAAGTTGATGATGCCGCAGCGCAAACACACAATGCTACAAACTGAACTTCTGTGACAGACAGACAGACAGGCAGACAGATAGGCAGACAGATCGGCAGACAGACACCTTCGAGCTAATCAAAAACCAAATTTTACAGGAACTCGACTGGGAATTACTGCATCATCCCCCGTACAGGCCTCACCTTGCTCTAAGCCATTTCAACATGTTTGAGGGGAAACTTGATGTCATCAATGCACTAGTGAAAAAACACCTTGATAAATGTATTAGTGTAGGAGGGGATGATATGGAGAAATAAAAATATTGCTTAAACTTTTAATTAAAAAACAACATCTTTTTTTTTTTATACTCTCACAACTGTGTCCTTTTATTCTACATAATCAAAAGTCCCAGTTTGGCTTGGATCTATCATGTTTTATACCTTTTTTCCCCCTCATGCTTTTCCCTAAGCTGTTTAAGTGGTTATGTAATGAGCTGAATGCATTAATCCTGTAGCATTATGCAACAAGTTGAACTGTAACAAGAAATGCAATCTGAGACTTTACAGCTATAATGTGGAAAACAAATTCCTTGCACAGATACACAGTTCATACAGGACTTTCAGAGAAGACGCTTCTGCAATCAGATTCAAAACAAAATGGTGGACGATTCCTTACATGGTTTATCCCCTCCGAGACGTCGTTATTCTACTCTGCTAGCTAGTCAGCAGTCTGGAAAACGCGTGTTAAATCTGTATAAAGTCACTGTGTATAGTATGACATGAAAAAACAGGAGCGTTTTAAAGCTCTACTGCGTACAAATAATAAAACACTTTTAAAGCTATGTACCACAGTTAAATAACCAGGAAGTAATATATATTCTCTTAACTCTACTCTACAGAGGCTTGGGATCTGTCTTTAGTGCCATAGTATTTGTCTTTAGTGGCATAGTGATTAAGGTCAGTGTCACTTCATTTGTCCTAGCTGGCTCTAAGCAGTCCTGGCTACTTACTCATTCTCCAAAACCGAGACCTGAGATTGACTTGAGTGCTGCTGCTGCTGTGTGTGTGTGTGTGTGTGTGTGTGTGTGTGTGTGTGTGTGTGTGCGTGCGTGTGTGTGTGTTATTGAGCTGTGCTATTATTTGCAATGGTTAAGAACATTAGTTACAACATTAAAGGAACTACAACGATTACAACAAACCCTGTCTTAGAAGTGTATACGTGTGCGTGTTAATCAACATAAAAATGAAGAGAACGGTATTTAGATAAGAATATATCTCACAGTGTTTAACATCATGTTCCCTGAATAATAAGTGATGGAATAAAAATGTCTTTTTCGGTGGAACACTCGAGTCTTTTTGAACGGTGTGCGCAGCTTTCCTTCCGGTGCTCAGGGAGTCGTCTGTAACTTTATGTTCTGCTAAAATGATCACAGGGACGACAAGGTGAACAGTCGAACACACCTCACCGACAGAACGCTGATCACACACGCGGCTGAGTAAATATGCTAAAGCAGGAGAATGATATGAATCCTCACTGACAGCAGTTCCTGTGCTGATAGGAGACAGGAGGGTTTCATATTTCTGCCACTGCATCGTTTCATATCATCATAGACTATCGAAAAAGGAAGGGTCTAGTAAAAAAAAAATGAGGAAGGGGTGTTAATAATCAGTTATACAACATTAATTACAGTATTTGGTCATTTTTTTTCTGGTGACTGCAAATATCAAACTGTGCTCTTTAGTGAGACGTTTTGGTGAGAGTTTTGTGCGCTGGTAATATCAGATAATTTGCCAAAAAACTATGCCTGAGAGGCATTTTTAAATAGATGTTCTTGTCACATAAATGAGAATGCTGAAAGAGGGCAATGTGTCAGGCTGTGATTTCCTCACCTCAGTCACTTATGGTACTGCACACTAATGTATTTTCTGTTTTGTGTTGGATTTGTTGAGCAATACTGCTCAACACATCATCAAGTTCTTGACTGTACGTAATGTGAAAGCTCATAAAGAGTGACTTTGTGCTAGAAGAACATCGACAGAGACAAACAATCAGGTCCTTGTTGTTATTATTTCTATAGAAGAAATATTCTTTAAGGAGGCTTTTTTTCTTTAAGGGGGGTATTGAAGAAAAAAAAATAATAATTAAGACACTGGACCTTGGTGTAACCTTGGCCCTGCTTGGATCAATTCCAAAATCTAGTCAGTTCATCTGCTCGTTATAACCAAAGTTCCAAATATTCAATCTTGAGATTGAGAATTTAATGAGATGATGACATCACACCAACGGGAGTGGACTACGCAAAACAAAAACAACTTCAATAACCAACTACCGCACAACCTGCAGGATTATGAAGGAATGGCACCATTTGACCCCCTAAAATGCAAACATTTTAAATTGCATTTTAAAATGCAAGATTTCCCCCCCATCTCGATCAACAATACTAGAAGCGTCTTTTCCCAATACTCAGTATGAATCAACTTCTCAACTTCTTCATTACCCAAAAATAAATAAATAAATAAAAAGTTTCTTCCACAGAGTGGATGTTCTAGTCTGGCAGTAACAAGTTGATATCAGTATGTGTAATTCCAAAGCAGATGGGTAACGTTTGTGATATGCCGATTAGCCCATGATATCATGTAAAATAAATAGATTGAACAAAAATTTTTTAATCTAATGCGATGCCCTAAATGTCGAACAACAGCTAAATGGAGATAATTCAGCCTGACACCATCTCGTACCGTTCCTTTATCCTGCAGGCACATCATTAGAGTGCAGACGTCCCCGGTGGCCTGATGGTTGACGATGACCATGGCTTCATCTTCAGATATCGGCCTGACGTCATCGCCCCATTCTGTCACTGAGGAAGGAAAGAGAAAAGAAATTAAAAATGTGTGCGAGATGAGACACATGACATGAGTCACATTTTACTGTTTACAATGCAAGAATATCAATAAAATAGTATGCATCTGGAGAAAAAAAAAAAAAATCACAGAGAGAATGTCCCAGTAAAACTAGGAAATAAAAAACAAACCTAGATTAGTGTAAGGCTTAGCATGCAATAATCAATGACCTTACAATAACTGATAGGATATTAACTGATAAAACCTTGTTCAAATTGTATGAAAGTTCTCTTTTTGTTAGTTCTTCTTAATCTCTCTCTCTTCTGTAAAGTATTTAATAATTTATACTGACACGTCAACTATTATTTTTGGTACGATTTTATGATTTTTTTTTCCCTCATACTTTAGGAATTACTTCCTCTCATCTGCGCTGTCCTCTCATGTCTCGAGCATTTACGAGCAAGGTGAAACATGACCCGCAGAGCACTTGTGTCGACCCATACAGATGTTCGAGATCGATGCTCGCCTGTCAGACAGCATGGGACTACAAAAGACTCGCCTCAGACTGTCATGTTCACTACGTGAAGTGGCTAAGTAGATTAGAATGCATCCATCAGTACTGATTTACAGTCTGGTGTGGCTCACAGTGACTGGTTTTGACAACGCTGTTAGCTGTGTAGTTAAAGATATATGATATGATAAATAATTCAATATAGTGACAATAAGAATAGCCTCAATACGAGTCTGAGGTCTCTGTTTCCACTTGACTAAAACGTCCAACATTATAATAGTAAAATGCATTTACCAAAAAAACACTACTTATCATATCATCTAAGAAATGTCCTAGCGTACCTGTATAATAAAAACCAACATAAAAGGGACACCTTGAACATTTTGATAGAATTAGCACGACTGTATGAACATTGTAATGTTTTTTCCATTACTCGCTGGGCAGCGTTGTAACATACCTAGAAAGCACTCACACCATACCAACGCGCACTAATATGAAAAACTTTTTTTTTGTATATTATATTATTTTGTAAAGTATATTATTAACTACAACAACTGTCACATTTAAACCCTGTCAGAGAACAAAAAAAAAAAAAAAAAAAAAAAAAAAAAAAAAAAAAAACACATACATAATACAGCCAAAAGTATTCTTAGTCATGATGGAATAGGAAGGGGCCATCCTCAAACTGTCCCCACAAAGTTGGGAGCATGTAATTGTCCAAAATTGGGTGGTATGCTGAAGAAGTGGAAGTAACTGCTGAAAAAACAACCCCACACCAGTTCAAACATGACTGCGCACCAGTGCACAAAGCAACATCCATAAAGACATGGATGAGCGAGTTTGTTGTGGAAGAACTTGACTGGCCTGCACAGAATCCTTGACCTCAACCCGATAAACACCTTTGGGATGAATTAGAGCGGAGACTGCAAGTCAGACCTTCTCGTGCGACGTCAGTGTCTGACCTCACAAATGCGTTTCTGGAGGAATGGTCAAAAATTCTCATAAACACACTTCTAAATGTTGTGGAAAGCCTTCCCAGAAGAGTTGAAGCTGGTATAGCTGCAAAGGGGCGGAGCCAACATCATATTAATCCCTATGGCTTAAGAATTGGATGTTACTTAAGTTCATATGCATGTGAAGACAGGTGAGCAAATACTTTTGGCAATATAGTGTATCTGATAAGGTCAAGCCACTTAAAAAATAAATAAATAAAAACACTTAATAACCTCTCATCTCAGTCGTTCCAAATCACAACTGAAACACCAGACTGAATCCTAAATCGCTCTCCGGCTCCTCAAGTCGGAGGGCCGTTCTTGGTGCATCTCACTAGCTTCCTGTTTTAACGCTATTTGGGATTCAACTCGGAATCCGGACGTTAACATACTGTAGCTGATATTCTAAAGTGGAATAAGTGGAAATATAAAGAGGAACTTGTGAGATTTACGGGACTCTCCATCACCTTCATGTTTTATTCTCCTCGCCTTTTGGATACCAGTAAAAAAAAAAATTATCGGTGTTAATAACATTGATTAAATAAACAAACAAACCATATTCTTTTGATAGTCATTTGTTTTTGTGGAACTATTGTATAAAAGCAATGTAACACTCGAGGTTGTGCTGTTGTGCTGAATATCGGATCGGCTATAATGTGGTCAGAGGCCGTCGTGCTGATATCAATTCAGTTCAATTCAATTCAATTTTATTAATATAGAGCTTTTAACACTGGTCACTGTCACAAAGAAGCTTTACAGAATCAGAACATTATGGAAATGAGTATGAAATGTGTAAGAAAGTATGTATAAATCATGATGAATCAGTTGGTCCCTGATTGTCCCTGATGAGAAAGCTGGGGGCAATGGGGATAAAGAAAACCACCCCTGAAGTGACAATAGAAAAAAAAAAACTTGAGAGGAACCAGACTCAACAGGGAACCCATACTCATTTAGGTGATAAAGGACGAATAACCGACAGCAGGGATTGATCTGCAGTCACACTGTGTTTTTAGAGGCTGGAAGTTCAATATAACAGAAGAGGAAGTTAATATGGAGACCACTTTTGATGCAACAAGGTTTGTGGGAATTTCAGTTTCTAAACTATTGAGTGATGGCAGTCACGAGCCATCTGATAACAACAGCCTGCATTAACCGAATCCAAGACCATCTTCATGGTCAGGTATCCAATATCCAGCACGACCTCGAGTGTGATATTCCTTAAGTTACATCATATAAGCACTATTACCGGTACATACGCCATATTACACAGTTTGTTCAACCAACCAAATTGAAAGCATGGTATTAGTATTGTACATACCTTGTTACTCATCATATAACAAACGTTCCATCAAGTTCAACGAACGTACCGTATGCATGAACAACTATAAGCAAGAGGTCACAACCATTAAGTGAAGTTCACATTGAATGTAAAGAGAATTAATGCTGCTGAAATGTTCCCTACACATTTAAGCCTGGTGCTGTAAAAGGTAGCCTTGAGGATAATTAAACTCTACCTGCGGCTCTGCTGGCAGTGTGAGAGTAGGTGGTAAAGCTCGTTTAACATGCAATGGCACTAAATGCGCAACAATATGATGCTAATCAGTTTAGCTGTTTAAACCAGCTGGACACAGAATGGCACAGAGCAGCAATCAACACATGCAAATCGTCAATCACAGCTAACTTTGTTACTTATCCATGAGTGTTGAACTTTAAAAAACTAAAAGGGCTTATAAGAAGAAATCATTTCAAATCATGCAGGCAAAAGTATTTATTCTAAGCCGTTTAGAGAAGATCTTCTTAATAAAGATTTTGCAATCATTTTTTCCGGTTCTGTTGCAAAACAATTGCGCTTAAAAATAAAAATAAAAAAAAACATGCTTGAAGAATTCCTCAGGGATTAATTTACAAAACCATTAACAAAAAAAAATCTGCCAAACCACCTGAATGAACCTGTTCATTGTTTACAAGCACAGTTTATTTTTAGTAAAAGCTTAATTATAGATTTATAGCTTTTGGGAGACGCCCTTATCCGGAACAACATTATAAAGCAGTCAGTGAATAAGAAGCATGCGTCCAAACAGAATAAATAAGGAAAACCGCCTTTTACGTACTGCACTACCGTGTCCTGTGCTTGTGTAGTGGAAGTGGTGGTTCAAACAGCTAAAACTCTGGGTAACTGATCATAAGGTTGGGCATTCAAATTCAATTTGTCACATACACAGTACGATATGCAGCAAAATGCTTATACGACCGCCCGTGAATAAATTATGGAATAAAATAAGAAATAAAACAAAGAACAAATTTAGCTATAGAAAATAAAAACAAAATATAAACAGACTTCGCTATACAAATTTAGAAAACTTCATGTGCTGGTTCAAGCCCCAACAAGGGGCCTACAGCAACTCTGAAGCAGTTGCAGGAATTTATGACAAACAGCAGTCATTGTGTGCATGCGACAACAGTATCCCAAATTCTTCACACAACTGTGTCTTATATGGAAGGGTTTCAAGAAAAAAAATCTTGAAAAAATTTCCCCCCCAGGAAAGGCCACATGAAGTCACGACTGAGCTTTGCAAAAAAACAAAAGCACCTTGAAGATTCTGAGGCCACATGAGACAGAATTTTTTTTTTTTTTGCCACAGCAGCAAACGATATGTCCGGCAGAAATCCAATACCATCAAAATAACACCTTTCCTACAGTACAGCATAGAGGTGGTAATATCCTGTTATGAGGGCGTTTCACTACAACAGGGACTGGAGCACTTGTCAGGACAGAAGGAAAAATGGATGGAGCAAAATAACGTCAAATTCTTGAGGTAAATTTTTCAGTTTTTTTTTTTTTTCTGCTGCCCTCTGCCAGAAAATTGTCGATAGGAAGCAGGTTTACCTTCCAACATGGCAATGACCCAAAGCAAAACCGAAGAAGAAAAAAATGTGAATGTCCTTGTATGGACTTGTTAATCACAATCAAATGTAACTCAAATTGAGTGAGTCAGTTCTGCAAAGAAGAGTTCGCAAATGTTGCAAAGTCTACTAAAAGTTAGTAGAAACACATCCCAACGGACTGAGGCCGTAATTAAAGCAAAAGGTGGTTCAACAAAATACTGACACAAGGGAGTAATCCTTTTCCAACTCAGTGATTGTTTTTTTGTCGTTTTTTTTTTTGACATATTGGTATTATATCCTTCACCTGTATGTTAAAAGTTGTTTTTGAACGGCCATCACAGTCCCCCGATTTAAACATCTTTGAAAATCTGTGGGTAGATCTTAAAAGAGCTGTGCATGCAAGACTACCAAAGAATATTACAGAACTAGAAGAATGGGAGAAAATCCTAAGTACAAGTATTGACATTAACCAGCTGTTGGTTTTAATCTGAATAATATGACATATATATATTTTTTAATAATAATAATAAAATACACAAGAATACAACTTTGCATATTTCTGTGAATCACGGAGTGATTCCTCCCGACTTAATGTGGTGTTTCTTCCCGTCATGTCTACGTGAACGATTCTCCAGGAGATGATCCTTGGCATTTGAAATCTGATAATTATTGACTTGTATGAAGCTGAAATGGTGGAGTGATATCAGAGCCATTTGTTTTAGTCATGATGCTGCAACATTTTTGTCTTGCAGGAGTAAGTAATAAGATAAAAAGCCCTAGTTTTATAAATAAATTATTAATAAATAAAATAAATAAATGGTCGTGTTAGGGTTCATCGTCTCATCGTTCCAATATTGCTCACTGTAATGCAAAAGACTTTTGTTTTTATATGCTCTTGTAGCATGTTTACTCATGATGTTAACTTCTACAGCTTAAAGTGAACAGTTAGTTTTAGTATTAGTGTATACCCCATCATCACACAGTTTTATCATCATGCATTGCAGAATTATTATTACTATTACTAAACTCATTCATGATTGTGTGCATTATTCCAGTGTACATAAGCTCACTATGTTTTGAAGGGACAGAAACGTGAATCTGTGCTATCCCTGCTTATCTGTCCAATCTGGGCTAATTAGGATGACCCGTGTGACGTCCCTAGACATAAGCCGACGTTTTGCAAATTTCTCTCTTAAGACGTTTCCTGTGTCGCTGGCAGACGGACGGATTTCAAGCTGTGACAGAGCGAACATCGTCACAGTGGGCGAGACGTATAAAAAGGAAAGAAAACTGAAATGTGTCCCACAGCCTTGTAACATATTTCTTTGTCCATTTTTTTTATCTTTACCTTTAAACTATTTTCCAACTCCAGACTTTAGATTTTTTAATTCTTGTATATTTATATATTTTTTATCACTGTAATGGCATGTACCACCAGAATGCTTAAAGGTGTTTATTTTGAGATGACTATATTTTCTCATGGTCTCTCTTTGGTAGCAAGACTGCAATTTGTTCTGACATCCCCCATGTTTTCGCCTCGAAAACACTTTTAGGCAAGGTTACTCTGTCATTTTTTTTCCCCCTCCCAGCCCGGGAACGGTCAGTCAGCTCAGGGGCTTTAGTCATCAGCGTCCCCGTGCAAAAGGGCAACCTAAAAACAAATCAGCACGTGCTGGCTGGCGGCCATGTTTTCTCTACTGTATTGACCTCAGAGGGCAGTCAAAACACTTAGTGTGCAGTCCAGGGTGTTCGAACATCCATAGAATAAGATTTAATTAAAAGGACAGTTTATCGTGTTTTACGTTTAATGTTTTACATTTAATTCTGTGTTGATTTGAAGATGAAGAGTTCAAAAATTGTCGAATTTTCAGTGACGAGGCCACATTTCATACGAATAGGAACAAGCATAATGTTCGCATTTGGTGGAAGAAAAAAAATCCCCATGCTACATTTAAGCACATGAGGGACTCGCCAAATGTTTGTGTGTTGAATCTGGGTTACCGACTTGACGTGTGTCGTATATTGAACATTTGTGAAGCCACAAAACCGTTTTGTACCTTTATACTACGTATTAAAAAAAATGTACATTTATGTAACACTCATGAACAAAACAAAATTTTATTTCTGCATGCAACAAAAACATTTTGAACTCAGAAAAAAAGACACAGAGTTGAAAGTTACTTTCAAATAAAATATCCAATGTGTATTTGAGTCGTCCTGAGCTTTATGAAATAAAAAGTTGAGCTTAAATTATCCATCTGCAGCAAACCGAAAACGGCGTCTGCTTCTGTATGTCGTCATCATTTTATCTCGTGTACTGGAACGTGCGGTCAGCGGTCAATCCAAATAAAAGCCCAATAAACCGCGTGCTGGCGGGTGTCGAACATATTTTTAGCGACAAAAGATTAAACACGTTTTATTTTAATGTTACAAGATCACCATTACATTTAAAAAACATTTAAAGAACTAAAATAAAATACATTTAAATTATTTTTTTTTCAAAGCCACAGGGAGCCGCAGCAAACGGATAAAAGAGCAACAAGTGGCTTCGGAGCCGCGGGTTGCCAACCCCTGGTATAGGACGTGTAGTTACTCAGATATTCATATTTTAAATGATGTTAAAAAAAATTGTGTTTTGGCACACCCTGTACATACATACATAAACACAAATATGAATAAAATATTTTAAAAAGGTGCCTCACGCTTTATGTTCTGTTTTGTCCCCTTTGGATGGAAGAGTCACAGAGAATCACTACATTTCTTTCTTACTCTGTGTCTAATCACAGTTGCCCTGAGATAAAAATCTTCTACCCTAACAGAACTGGTCTCTCTTCCAGGGTGACAACACTCGCACATTCACAGGACGTTAGAGCCGACGGTTCGATAAGGATTGAAAAAAATATATGAAAAAAACATAATATGTTAGGACCTTCACGCCCACCTCACATCAAGTGAAAACGACTTCTTTTTCTTCTTCGTCTATGTGGGAGAGTTTGGAGTGACATATTAAAACAGAGCTTTTTGAAACGATACTGAACCATCATCAAAACTGCAACTGGGGCACTTTCTTTTTTCGTAAGAATGCTGTTTATCTCTCCTGTACAGTTATACAGACTTACATAATCTATACACAGACACGTTAAAGCTGTTCTACTGGCTCACGGTGTACAGTACCATAATATACAAACATATTATATACTGTATACAGACACACATAGCTATATTTATCTATCTTGCCTCACCTTTAATGACCTCGGGGAGTGGTGTCAAAGCACTAAGCATGTACTGCAGTGTGTTAACAGGAGCGTGTCCTTCCTTAAAGGCTTGACAAACAAAAAAAAGAGCTCCGAAAATCATCAACGGTATGTGACTAGCAGCACAGACTAGCAGACCCGGAATAACGAGGACCAGGGTTGATGATTCCCGAGATATCTGAAAATATTTGTTTTCACATTATGAGTGCAGAGCCTGAACTTTTGTCATCGGCTAATAGTTATATCATAAAGCATTTTTTCATTATTAATGATTACTAAGATTATTAATAATTACTAAGACTAATTCTCATTTAGAATTGTGTGTGCATATATAAATTATAAAAGCTACTGTAAAAGCACACACTTTAAATATAGCTTTTTAAATCTGATGATCTCGAGATTGACACTAGTTCTTGATGTTACGTAATGCTACTGTAGTTACATTATGGTCTGCCAGTTAAGTATTAGATGGTGATCTGCAAACAAAGATATGTTGTAAGATAACTCACATTAGGGCTGCACGATATATCGAAAAATTATCATTATCGCCGATAATGGTATACGCAATATCTGTATCGCAAAGAGTTGCGATAAATTAAATCGATGAGTGTATGGTTACACGTAAA
>JAQMYL010000020.1:11565712-11582762 GCA_030014365.1 Clarias pachynema
TGTTTCCGTTTATGCGCACAGGTGCTGTGTGTGTGTGTGTGTGTGTGTGTGTGTGTGTGTGTGTGTGTGTGTGTGTGAGAGAATCTAAAGTAAGCTCCGCTCTCTCCATTCTCGTCTTACAGTTACCCTTCCTCCACTCATTTCACACACACGCGCGTACACAACAGAAACACTGTTTAATCGGAAAAATAAACAAGAAATCTCTCTAATGACACTCGATTGAGCGACACACTTACGGAATCACTGCTGTAAAGTAAAAATAAAACAAATTAACCCGCACTTTATCTTTGAAAAGAATCGCGACAGAGCAGTGTTTCCTTGTAGAGCAGAGAGAAAGTGTGTGTGTGTCTGGCGAAAGTAGGAGGGGTCTGTGGGTGTGTGTGTGTGTGTGTGTGTGTGTGTGTGTGTGTGGCAGTGACGTGCGCGCACACAGACACAAAGAGCAGGCTGAGCTTTGTGCAGAGAGAGAAAATGGATCTTTAACCTCTCTAATGAGACTTGCTTTTGCTTTACACGCGTGCTGTAAACACTCGGAAACAGACACAAAATAAAATATGCTTTACGGGCACACACGTGGTCAGTGTTATAGTAAAGATTACCCACAACTCCGCAGCCCAAGAGAGAGAAAAACCATTGGCTCAGTTGTGATCACGTGACGCTCGGCGTCAAAACAAGAAGCGCATGCGTGATACATGATACTCGGTGCTCGTAAACCAAGACTTCTGGTCCAAGTCAAAATTTATTAAAAATCTTTGCTCGTCTTGTGGAACACTCGCAAAAGGCGTTACTGCCGATCCAAGGTTTCATATATATATATATATTTCATATATATATATGAGAGAGAGAGAGAGAGAGAGAGAGCAGACACCAGCCATGCTCTCAGGATGGCATCCTCACTGTCAGGGTCAGGAATGTGCAAGAGGGCAGACGACGCTTTCCTCCTCCTCCTCCGTTCTGTGAAGGCCTAATTTAAACCACCTCGATCCTGACCCGAATCGATCCTGTAAATGAAGATGCTCTTTCTTTCTTTGTCCTGCACGCTTGTTCTCTCATTCTTCATACATGACTGCTTTCGGGCCAAAGTTTTTGTCCCCCCCAGTCCCAGTGCACACTTTTAGTCTTGAACTAATTTCTGGCATGCTTTCTTAAACAAACAACAACAACAAAAAACACTCTGCCAGCTATTTGTATCTGTTTAGTACACATCATCTGGTCATGAATAATACATTCACGTTCGATTATATCTCTAATAGCTACGCAGGATCTCTTTGGAGCAGCCTGTGTGTTTGTCCCATTATACAGACAGCTGGCTCAGGTCACTATTTCTGGACAAATAAGAATGGACTTTTACTGATATGAAATACCACCAGTCCTGCAGATGTAATAAAGTATTAATAAGCACAACATTCTTGCAACCGATTGGTCAGAAGGTGTTATGTAATTGTCTTGATGTCTGCTCTGGCTGCAAGTCAAATCACAGGTTCAAGTCGATCAGAGTGTTTAAATATATTAGTGTTTCTACACTAAGAGTCAATTCACAGAGGCAAGTACACCGAGGTGCTTTACATAATTTAAAAGGAATAATAAAAAAAGTAAAAACTGTTGTCTTTATTTTTGTAAAATGCTGTCTTTTCAAAAATAAAAAATTAAAATAAATTACATTTTCAGTCGAGAGATTTATTAAAAATTAGATGTGCCTTTTTTAGATTAGACTTGGAATTTATTTTTTAAAAATATTTATTTTTAAGAAATCTACAACGGCTAAAATCTGTTGAATTTTGGAAAACAAATCATTTTTATGTTTTGTGAGATGAAGGTGTCAGATCGCGTTTAAGTAGATTTCAATTGCACACCAAGTAAAAAATGTACAGCGCCATTCGTAAATTTTCGATAGGAACGATGATATTTTCGAGGTCGATTTTTAATGATATAAGAGCGTTTTTTTATTTAAATTTCAAAGTAGCATATCTTCTCTTCCCATGGGACGGTCGCTATGAAAAAAAAAAGCCTAGATGTTACTTCAAGCTCAAAAAGCCAAATACACCTGTGAAAACAAGTCATTCAGTAGTTTTTACGTGATGCGTGCACAAACAAAGAGACGGACAGACAAAAATTTCGAAAAATATCTAGATGTGTTCTATTACTCATCTTACGTCCACCAAATAATTTTTTCGCAAAGATCTTCAAATGTACAGACACACCAACTTATTTTTTTATTTTAATGTATGTATAGAAAAAGATAGATGTATGGAAGATCATCTCCAGTATAAAACTGTAGGAGTCAGAAGTAAAGCTGGATTTGTGCTTTGCATCTATTTATTTATAGATTTTTTTTTACAGCATGATGACTTTCTATATAAAAAAAATATATATACAAAAATGTGAGACTGGTGAGGAAACCACTGCGTAAAGTAAGTGAAAGAGGACAGCAGTTACAGGGTGCGAACTTCACGGTGGCCTTGACCTTTTCTTATAATTACTTTTTAATTACATTTTTTTTTAAGTCATGAAATTCTTTAAAAAATATTCAGATATCGGCAAGTAAAAAATAAATAAATAAATAAAAATCGCTACTTCCTCTATGGGTGGCGTGCACTCAGTCTACAATGCGCTCGCTGCTAGTGCTTTATTACAGTACAGGGCCTAATTTTCATGTCTCACCGCGAGTGCACCGTATGCGGGTAGCTGTAGGTCTGTGTATGTGGCTGTGAAGTTTGCACTGTGCCGACTGGGGGAGAGGCGTAAAGCCGAATTGTTAAATTCTGCGGCTAAGTGGAGGAGAAATACAGATAGGAGAATGTTTAAGATGTTTGACACACGAAACGCCAGAATGCTCTGCTCTCGCAACGACTGCAAGCTGCAGCTCGCCCAATGCGGCAAAATATTTCAAGCTCTTTTCAACTCAAACAGTATTGACCCTTGGAAACTAAAACGATTGTTGTGCTATAGGAGACACGCTGGTTTTTATTCTCTTCAATAAACTTAAGTTGGTTATATTAATACAGGGTAAATCCAACTTAAAAAAAAAAAAAAAAAAAACAGTTTTGTTAGATGACTAGTTTGCACAGAAACAAAAAAAACAAACTAAAAAAACTTTCACACCGGTATTACTTGTTTTTAATTATTTGTCTTTGATAGCATAATAAGGACATTAAATATTGAAACAGGCAGGGTTTACTATTGCTCCCTAACAGATGAAGCAAAAAAATAAATAAATAAAAGTGACACTTGTTTCAGACTAAAGGATGAAGCTTGTGTTTGACTTTGCAGAACTTCGGCCTTTAGACAGCAGCACTACAAACTTGTACAGGGTCACTTGATCAAGAGCCCAACCTGAGACATCCTGAACAGAGAGTCTGACACCTTCACCAACGAGACACCCCTGTCCCACCCCTACTATGCCGACTAGACCGTGAAAAAAACCACAAGCGGTGTAAGGCTGCATTGTGGAAGCTTTTAAATATTTGACGCACACCAGAATGCCGAGCTCTCGCAACAACTGCAAGTTGCAGCTCGCTTAATACGCGACAGATCTTTAGTTATACATACCGGTAGGCCTTAACTTGTGCCGAAACAAAAAGCCACATTGCACAAGATGTGGGAAAAGACGACTACAGTCATTTACAGTCATTTACAATCACCAAGTCTTTACAATGAACTGCAAATTATTTTCCATTCTCTAGGCAAGCATGGTCATAGGATTCTTTTAGTGTTTCTTAACCTTTTGACCTGAAATATCACATTCTTGTTATGTGAGGTTCTGCTGTGTGCGGTGTTATAAAAAAAAAAGAAAAAAGAAGAAGAAAAAAAAAAAAACTCTTCCCTCCCTTAGGCGTGATTGCTAAGTTGCTTCGGCGCACCTTGGAGAATTTCATCAAGAAAATGCTATTTGTAGGACATTTAAAGCAATTACTGCAGTGTCCCCTTGGGATATGAAATTCATACCCTGCAGTTACTGGGAACTAATTAAAAATATATAATCATTGGCAAATCGCTGCTGTATAAGAGAAATAAAACACTGAAGAAAAAGTGAAACAGAGTTTCTGATCTTGCTGTCTTTTGATTAAATTGATGTCGCATCACCCGGATGTTGGAAAAGAATAATTAAAATCAAGGTTCACGGTAGTACTTCTCAGACTTTTGGACTTTCAGCACGGAGTCATCTAAAGACACGCCTTAGCAATAAAAGCTAATTCATTGCCTAATGTGAACTCCATAAGTGCCCACAATATGCATACCGTATGATACATTCCCAGCATGCTAAGCACCAAGGCAAATCTGATGGATTGCACTGAATCTAATATCTGCTTTTAGCTTCTCGTTCTCAAAAAAAAAAAAGTAACAGTGCAGAGATGGTGCGAGGGCTCAGAGACGGCGCGAGGGCTCAGAGACGGCGCGAGGGCTCATCATGCCCTTAATTTACACACAAGTCTGGTTGAATCTCTGGTGGAAGACCAGGGCAGGTCTGGCCAAAGTGCAGGCACTAGCCAAATAATGCCCTACCTGACGGCTGGGGAACCTTTAATCATTCACGTCATTGACACTCTCATGTTTCCACACTTTTACAACATGATAACTTCCTAATTTTGTATTGCAGTTAAAAATGTCACAATAGTTATAGCACCATGTTGTAAGACTTCTCTTAGATTAAATTCACAGACCTTCTGAAAAAAGATCCTCACGCAAAAAAATACTACTTAAATACTATTTTAAAAGCTCAGTTGAAAATGCAGTGAAAAAAGTGGAGAAAAAAAAATTACGCACAATAACAGTACATCTCATCATGAATACATCATCATACTACCGAGAGCTTACTGTATTCTTACTGAGTCGTTTCAGATTTTAGTCTTGTCAAATTAACGATGACGTCACACACACACACAAAACAACCTCAGTCATGTTAGTTATCTAACTCTGTACACGAAAAAACAGTTCTCATATCCTGTAAATCTAAATATACAGTAAAGCCCATTACAGCTAAAACTACCATGCTGAGTCAATCTGAACCAAGCAGCTCACCTACAGGACTCTTCCTGTCTGTGTGTGTCCTCTGTGATCAATAAAGACAATCACAGACAAACACACACACACACACACACACACACACACACACATAACCCTGCGCTTCTATCAGTTACGGTCTTGGTTACGGACATGGCGACTTAATAATTAACCTCCGAGACACTGTCCTGCTCTGATTTGTTGAATCACAGGAACAAAAAAAAAAGGTAGGAGGAGCAAGTTAGCGAGGGTTCGCTGGAGTTCAGACGCTGTCCAGCTAGACAAGGTGAATCACACTGCTGAGCAATACAGACAGATTTAATACATAGTTTTTTGGACAAATTGTTAAGATGCATAAACATATCCATTACCCATAATCTGTATGATAATTTGTTTAATATTATTATTATTTAACTAGCATGGTTCAGAGGAAACCCCTTTAGAGGGATGGGTTACTGCAAATGAGTCCAAAGTTCTTCTGGTCCTACACTGATAGGAATGCTCTCTTCCAGGAAAGACCCCACCTCCATTCACAGAACATGAAAGCTGACTAAATGCTTGGGCAGATCTCAACCAAATTTCAACACCTACGGGAGATTCTGGTGTGACGCTGTAGACAGAATTGTGAAGAGAACTGTGTTTATTCCTCCAACGCAGTGCCAAAGATTTTCCAAGGCAAACATAAATTGATATATAACCCTAAAAGTTTAACATTTACAATTTATTAATTTTTTAAATCTCATTATACATCTGAGCAGTTGAGGGTTAAGGGCCTTGCTCAAGGGCCCAACAGTTGCAACTTGATGGTGCAGGGGTTTGAATCTGTCCAGCTAACCCTGCCCTAAGCATAACCATAACCCTAGTGCTAGGCCTCTAAGCGTTAACATCCAAAGCTCATCCACCAAGCACCTAACCTCATAGTGCTCCCAGAAGCAGTTTCTCAGAATCACATAAAACACCCTTTGTGAAAAGTCACACTTTTTTTCTTTTTTGCTACAGCCTGATGGAGATTATCTGAGGTCAATCACGCCAAGTGTGTGGATCGTAATAAAGACTTCATTTGATAAAGAAGAGTCTCATCTCTGTATTGAAGTGCATTTCCACCACACCAGCTCCATTAAGTGTTAATCTACAAGCATCAACCACCAACACTCATCCACCAGCACCTCCATTTGTCTAGCTCTAAGACTCTGAGCATCAACTTCATGTCTCATGTCTATAGGTCTAATTTTTGTACTGTTAAGGTGCCTGTATGTGTGTACTTTAACTGAGGGTTGAGCATTTGTGAAGTTGTGTTTTATTCAGAAAAGAAATTAATCCATGAAATGAATGACTTTATTAAATGCTAGGATTTCTGCTGGATGTCCAGGTCTCGATCCCACAACTGCAACCACCTACACACAACACCTACAACATGAACACCTTAAACATTCCCCACAACAAAATACCAACCTACACACACTGTTCATAATCAAATACCCCAAACTACAAGCAGTGCTCACAACCAAGTATCCCCCAAAGGACAAACACTCCCCACAACTAAATACCACCAACCACAAGTACCCCCAAACTACAAGCCATGCCCACAACCAAATACCTAAAACTACAACACTGACCACAACTAAATACCACCAGCCACAAGTACCCCCGAACTACAAGCCATGCCCACAACCAAATACCTAAAACTACAACACTGACCACAACTAAATACCACCAGCCACAAGTACCCCCGAACTACAAAGAAAAGTCCACAACCACAAATACTCCCAAACTACAAGAAATGCCCACAACCAAGTGCCCTGAAACGAAACACTCTCCAAAACTAAATACCACCGAGCACAAATACCCCCAAAATACAAGCAATGCCCACAACTAAGTACCTTCAAAACGACAGCATTCCCCACAACTAAATACCACCCACCACAACTACTCCCAAACTACAAGCAATGTCCACAACTAATTACCCCCAAACTATAACACTGCCCACAACTAATGCCACCAACCACAACCACCCTCAAACTACAACACTCCCCACAACTAAATACAAAGTACCAATACTAAGTACCCCCAAAACTAAAAGTAGTGCCCACAACTTATTACCAACAGCCGATACGCCCAAACTAAACACTCCACATCCACCACGCACAAATACCCTCAAACTACAAACACCCATGACAACCACATAGCACTAACCACAAATACCTACAAACCACAAATAGTGCCCACAAGCAAATAAACCAAACCAAACTACAAATGCAACCTACAACTAGTACCACTAACTGCAAATACCCCCAAACCACAAACACTCATAACAACCTCACAGCCACAACCACAAATACCCCCAAACCACAAACACTCATGACAACCTCACAGCCACAACCATAAATACCCCCAAACTACAACTCTTCCCACAAATAAATACCACCAACCACAAATACCTCCAAACCACAAACAGTGCCCATAACCACTCACTCACTTACTCATCTTCTATACCGCTTTATCCTGTATTCAGGGTCGTGGGGGGCCTAGAGACTTAGGGCATGAGGCAGGGTACACCATGGACAGGGTGCCAATCCATCACAGGGCACAAACACACACACACACACACACATACACACATAACGGGCAGTTTGGGAACGCCAATTAGCCTAACCTGCATATCTTTGGACTGTGAGAGGAAACCGGAGTATCCGAAGGAAACCCACCAAGCACAGGGAGAACATGCAAACTCCATGCACGTAAAGACGGGAATCAAGCCTGGCCGGGAATCAAACCCGGACCCTGGAGGTGCAAGGCGACAGTGCTAACCACTACACCACATTGTACTACACTGCCCATATCCAAATACCACAAAAAAACCTTAAACTAAACTACACAGGCTGCAAAAAATACTGCAAACAGCCCTAACAAATAAGTATGCCCAACCACAAATACCACTACAGCCGTATATCAAAAGCTATGACCATACATACACACCCCTACATCTACATCCAAGAAAAAAAAAGGAAAAAAAAAATCCACTACATCTAAAAACTCTGACGACTCTACACCCATATAGATACATAAACCAGAAATACCACCAGGACCAAAAATATCACCCGAACAGTCCGAGACTCATAGGCTAGGCTCATTCCTCAGGCCTGGATCCTGGCACGCCCTCAAACAGGTCGAAAAGTTTAATCTCCCCAAAATATTTCAAGCTCTTCTTAACTCAAGCAGCATTAACCTTTGATGAAACGAGACCAATAACATGCTGTTTGTTGTTGTTCTGTTTAATACACAAACGGAGGTTTACAGCACGAACACATAGAGGAGGATAGTGCAGAAGTTTGTGTAGAAAGCCACAAGACACAGTTCTGTTGGCTAACCTGTTAGCATAGAACCGAGCAAAACAAACAAACAAACTTTACACCCTGTTCCCTGTTTAATGAGTTGTGTCTGAAGGTATAATGAGGTGAAGAACATTAAATATTGAAACAGGGAGTGTAACTAATGCTCACTAACAGGTGAAGCAGGAGTCGAAGCACTACAGACTTCTACAAGGTCACTTAATGCTGAACCGAGCTGAGAGACAGAGTGAGTGGAGGACAGAGCAGGAGTGAAATCCAACATTAATGCAGATGATTAGAGCTGGATCATCTGTTGGTCACATGCACACACACACACACATACATACACATTACAGTGGGACTTGAAACATAGAGGTCACAGGAAATATAATAATAGTTAAAAATAATGATACATTTCTGACAATTCAATCTTGAATCTGATTTAATCTGTATTGAACAGAGTTGATGTGAAGAGGCATGATTTACTCACAGTGGGTGCAAATGCGGGTGAGAAGAGAAAAGAGCCAGCTGAGGAGAGCTGGGCTAAACTACACACCGATGCAAAGTCACATGGAGATTACGGTGGTTATTATAAAATCGTGGTCTTTTTTTTCATACATCTAAATAATCCGGGCCACAGAAGAAGTCGTTGCCATGTCAACCACGCCGGCGTGCACGAGCCCTTCCCGCTGCATCTGCTTCGAGTCAATCAATCGATCGATCGATCAATCAAAAGCATCGATTAATCAATCAATACCACTGGAGTAATACCGAGGGCTGAGCAGGAAATAAACCAGATGAATGAATCTCCTCTCTGGCCTCCAACTTGGATGTCAAATCCCCTCCAAAACACTACGAGGTCGCGCGAAGGGAAAAAAAAAAACATATATACTAATAATAATAATACTAATAAACGAATTCCGTTATTTCTCGCCGCCCCGAAAAAAACTCCTACCGTATCACATAAAAATACTAATAATTATTCCTGACTAATTCCTTATTTCCATTCTATGGAAGAAAAAGCCGAGACTCCTGCAGATGGAAGAGCGTCGAGCAAAAAAACGCAACGGTCTTCTTCTTCTTCTCCTTCTCCTCCTCATCCGTTCGGCTCTTCCTCCGCTAAACGCTTCTTCTTCGTTTGCTCTACGTCGGCTGCCAGAGCAATGAAAGCCAATCTAGCGCCATCGCAAGGCCAAATAAGGGATAACATTACTACAGTGTACTAATAGTTTAGGTGTATTTTATGTATTTTGTGATTCCTTTGCACCTCTTTTGTGATTTTAAACATTATTAATTAATAATAAAATTATGTGAATGAGCAAGAAAAACAATCATATGGAGTGCATACGCACAATATAATCATATATCTCAATGCTGCTAGTTGCATTTGCATTTTACATTACGTATATTTATTGCACTCAATTCACATACTGCATTTTCCTGTGACACTGTAACATTTAAGTGGTAATCTGCAACACTCTAAATGTCCCATGTTATGTTTACTGTCTCACTGTCATAACCTGTGTGCACTCCTGTTACTTGTTGTGTCTGTTTGTTATATGTGAGTTATTTGCACTACCTTTTTTTTTTTTTTTATTCTTTTGTGCACAGCTGGAGTCTGAAGAACGAAATTTCAATCCGATGTGTAAATTCTGTTTGCATAGTCGTATTGACAGTGAAGTTGACTTTGACTTTGCAACTGAAGTGATGGACATTGGCTTCTCTTTTAAAGATGGATGGATGGATGGATGGATGGATGGAAATTGATTGCTGTTTGTGGCTTTGTGTGTTTGTGTGCAGGGAGTTCAGTAGGCAGCGTCATCTACGGCGGAAAAGTGAATGGCCAGTGGTCGTTGTGTGTTTTTGCACAAGTAGTTCCATCGCAGGCATGTCAGACGTTTATGTCACACTATGAACGTGTCACAGGCATTCCTCACCGAATGTAACAGGAAGCATCGTCCCATGGAGTGCAACTGAGCTGTCCCTTGGCTTATATTATATACACTAGTGATGGGAAGTTGGAATCATTTTAGTGACTCGGTTCTTTGAATCTCGTTCATCAAAACGAACAAAGTCATTTAGAATCATTTAGTTCATTTCGTTCTTTTGATAAGAAATAAAATAAAATATGTTGAATTTTCAATAAAAATACCCCCAATACGTCTACATACACAAATTTTGGCTACAGTTCCAGTAATGAAAATATTACAATGCAGCTAAGGACATATTATAATAAACAGAATGAGCAGCTCACCTCTTATATCTTCCAGTCTGAGTCGTTCATTCTTTTGAATCTATCGCACTGCATAGCGTCTATGGGAGTCACATGACAAAAAAACCGAACGACTCGGAGTAGAAGAGTCATTGAGAAAGAATCACTCGATTCTGTTTCCTGTACATAACCTACGGAGGTTTTGCGATGAATTGCGCATGCGCGCCCAGTGGAAAACGAAAGAATCACTCTCCGAGACCACTCGTTCTTCTGAGCCACGTTAAAGACTCACTCAAAAAGAACAAATCGTTCATGAACGACCCATCACTACTACACACTACAGTATATGGACAAACATATTTGGCCAAACCTGTTAATTTTGGTGTTTCAATCAGGCCCGTATCCCCAGTGAAGGGCAATATTAATGTTTCAGCATACCAAGACATCTTGGACGATGCTATACTTCCAACTATGTGGCAACAAGGCCCTTTTCTATTCCAACATGACTGCGCCCCATTTCACAAAGCAAGGACTATAAAGACAAGTGATGAAAACAGAACGAGGAGTGCGACCCAGGCATTCTCATCAAACATCAGAAAGAAATACATATGTTGTATTTGGATACAATATCATTGTAGGTTTGTCCAAATACTTTTGTTCATATAATGTATAGGGTTTGTGTTTGCATAGGTAGTTCCGTCACAGGCGTTTCATATCACAAGAAGTAAGGGACATTGGAGCAGCATGAGGAGCGGCGGCAACGTAATTCACAGTTAATGGTAGCAGGCAGGCGTCAGGATCTGCGGGTATCCTATAGTAAATAAAAAACATCACGGTAGAGTGGTTTCATATTTGCATTAACTGCTTATAGGTGTCAGGGTGGCGTAGTCTTTAGCACTGTGGGTTCATAACCTCCAGGGTCGAGGGTTCGAGTCCCACCTAGGGTCTGTGTGCATGGAGTTTGCATGTTCTCCCCGTGCTTGGTGGTTGTACTCTGGTTTTCTCCCACAGTCCAAAGACATGCAGATTAGATTAACTGGCGTTAATCTACAGAATTAAGTGTTAAAATATCCATGAGAAAACAAAATTCCAATGGGGCAGCTACTCACGTGAGGTGTGTGTGTGTGTGAGAAACCTTTAATTACAGCAAAATCAATAAGAAGGATGGAGTGGAAAAAAGTAGATGAAGAACCTTTAAGAAGAGACGTGGTGTAGAATTGCTAAACAGCGGATATTGAGCGTCACATACAGTATGTGTGAGGACGAGCTCTACCGTGTCCTAGTGTACATGTACGGTATACTGTATGTTTAGAATGTCATACTGAAAATACGGAGCTCTGAAGTGCTGTGGCTCTCCAGGACTGTGGTCTGATACGATACTATAGACACCTGTTCAGACATTTTAAACAGAATATGTCACTGCGTGTTTTAAATATCACAACTCGCATATCGCAATCAGTCAGAGTGACAGGCACAAAAGCCATGCCTTGTAGGAGTGTGTGAAACACCTGGTGGTCATTTTTCTAAATGTTAATCCACTGCCTGGGCTAAAAAAGAAAAAAAAAGAAGAAAAAAAAGTCACCATTTCAGAAGGGGGCAACTTATTGGGCTGCATCAAGGTCAAGTTGGTCATGGCTCAGGAACGTTATAATGTCTGAATATACTGAATGACTGGGGTATCACATCTAAGGAGTTTTTCTTTCCTGAAGGCACAGGTATATTCCAGGAAGCATGAGAAATCATTTTCACACATGAACTGTTTGCTGCAATCAAAGCTAAAGGTGATTAAATGAAATCTTAGATTATGCTATGCGTTTTGGGGGGCCAAATAGTGTACATTAGCTTTTTGAAACAAAAGAGCTTTTTGGTTTGTTTACTTGTCCTATTAGAATAGTACTTTGTCCACCGAATACTTTTTTTTGACGCATGATTAAAATCAGGACACTACTGTGGCCTCGAACCTCCAGGGCCCAGGGTCCCACCATGCTATGTGGGTTTCCACAGGGTACTCCAGTTTCCTCCCAGAGTCAAAAGATTTGCAGATTAGGCTACTTGGCGTTCCCAAAGTGCTCGAAGTGTGTGTGTGTGTGTGTGCTCCCATGCGTTGGATTGGCACCCAGTCTAGGGTATACTCTATCCCAGGAGTCCTACAGTAGGTCTACTGGGATATGTTCGAAGCCCCTGTACACTGGATAAGTGATATAAATATTAATTTAAAAAATAATAAAAATCAGTATGTAACTCACAACATCTTAAAAGCATTCATGTGAATGGAGTGTGTGTGTTTGTTCAAATCCACACAGTGTCTTGTACTATATGATGTCACAACATCATCAGTGGAAGCAAGCAGATTCTCTCTACAGTTACATCAGAGAATTTATTCCACAGCGCCCGTCCTTATGCTTATGGAACAGCCTGGAGAACAGTTGCTATGCTTGAAATAGACACAAAAAGTGGCAGCTGGGATTTTTTAGCTGTATAACCATGACTGAGAATGCAAAGCAGTGGTCTACATCCTATCATGTTACACGTTTGATTATTAACACCTTGAGATCTCGTCGTTCGTTAGTCATCTACAGTAACAGGCTTCTTGACCTAACAGCTGGCAGAGGACAGCGCTGCACACCTAGGAGTCTGTGTGAAAACAAATGGAGCCCAAGCTGCTTCACAGAAAACAGAACATATCGTACAGGTCCCATCCTCAGACTTCTGCTCATGACGCAGTTATTATCTATATATCTATACGTATAAAACAGAAATTCTGCTTGGTCTAGACAGCAACGTCAACACCTTTTATGTCATCCTGTTGGGTAATAACATATCAAAGGCATTTTGAATCTACAGGCAGCAGGAAGCATGAAAACAGATCATGTGTATAAATTACACAGTAGAACGCAGACATTTATTGAATTCTTACATCTGATTGGTTGATTACTTTTCTATACAGCAGCTTTGAGACAGGTTTATATTAATGCATTAGATGTCATATGTTACCAAAAGCAAATTATTAACGGCATCCTGTAACAGCATGTCCTCACACAGTCAAAGAGCACATGCAACCTGTTGCGCGAGACTTGCTAATGTGGACCAAAAGCTGAAATGTCCCTGTATAGACATCCTGTAGAGGGATGGTGCGCAAACGCGGGCGTCTTAAACGCTACTGGAAGCGAGCGGTGACGCTGCGCTGAGTCGCCTGAGCTCCAGCCTGCTGATGCCGTAGCTGTTGTGAGAACGGATCCTCCATGGATTTGACGCTGACTGTACTCTTGGGCCCGGTTTTCCACTGAACCCCATGCTCGTCCACCACGCACGCCTCCACTGTCACGCTGTGGCTCCCGGGGACAGAGAAGTTCAGCAGGAGCTGAGTGCTGAAGTAGTCGTTATGGGGCTCCACCCGCTGCTCGATCTCGTTGGGCTTGGACTCGAGAGGAATCTAAAGGGAAAATATGAAGGAGTCAGGGATGGGAGATATGACCATGCATCGTCAAGATCAAGATCATCACACGTTTATGAGATCTCTCTGAGACAACAGCCTCTATATCGGAAGCTCAGGAACAAACAGAGACCGTAAAACTTTTCAAAGAGGAGGAAGATAGTGCTGGTAACAGCAGCATCTTCATTCTTTCCTATACAATTCTGCTGAAAATTGGTTTCTTACTAGTATTTACAAGTGGGGAAACTTTTACACGGTGTATATTTATACTTATAGAGAAAGTATAGAGTATAATGCAACACAAGCCAAGATATGAGATCATCTAAAGACAATGAATTTCAAAACATTTATACATGTCCAAATTTCTTTCTAGAACTGGAAAGGATTTGCTGTTACTGTTTTACATTAGATCAACCAACGGACTAACTTTTTTTTTTTTTTTTTTAACTCTGCAATAAATCTCTAAGACTGAATCTCTAAGTCACGTGAATCCTTGACGTGAATCTTGATCGTGTAACAGCGGTGTAATATCGGAGCTCTAAGCTGTTTATAACACGCCCTTCTCGACATCCTGTCTACATTTTACCTTACTTGAACTCCTGTTTTATTAGTGAATGAGTGAAAGGAAACAGATCACTAAGAGGAAGCGATAAATTATAACAACATACTAAACACTACTAATAAAACGATTAAAATACTTTTAATTGTCGTGGCTTGCTTTACAGGAGAGAACTGCACTGTGTACACAAATATTTAACAGATTTATCTCACTAGTTATATTGCCACAGTCTTGGCAAATGGAACACACGTAGGAAGGCGCAGTCGCTCTGCAGAATTAACCAGGTTGATTTAGTTTTACGACTACTGCGTTCAAAGCCAGAGCTTTCTTAACACCAGAGCGGCTTCGTTTGAGCTCCATTTATCTTCCTGCTGAGGTTGAGCGTGTTCCTGTGGATACTTGTGATGTTTTCAAACAGTAAGGGAAGTTGATGAGAGCGTGTTAAAATGAAATTGGAGACTCGTAAATTATTCCGTTGCATCTCCTCTAAAGATTCGCACTGGACTGGCAGAGGGTGGTTTAAAACACATACCACGTCAACTTTTTACAAATGATAGATTGAGCACAAAAGGATTTGGACAAAGTCATTTAACCCTGTGAGAATATTTTGATAAATAACAAAAGTATCTCAGTCTCTATTCACAGGTTATATTCAGTAATTCTTCCATATACTATACAGTATAACTCTAAAAGCTGTGACACTATCTCATAGTCACTGTTTGGCACTTGAATTCAATTCAATTCAATTCAATTTTATTTATATAGTGCTTTTAACAATGGTCATTGTCTCAAAGCAGCTTCACAAAAATGAAAAAACTTGAACACCACCTTGAAGTCAGGGGTGGCCTTGGACTGCAGCGTGGAGCTGGCGTTCAGGCAGACCGAGTGGATTTTGCGGAAGAGGCCGGGCGTAGAGCCGTGCTGAATGACTCCCTCTACCTTTAGCGTGAGCTGTTGTGTGTTCTGCACCGGGATTGGCTCGTTGGGCGTACGAGGAGATGGAGACAGAGCCAGCTGTGGGGGGAAACCACAAAACAGCAAATGAGGTCAAACCTTACTCAACTTACCTTGACAGTGAAATATATTTTCCTTTGTGATTCTGAAATTTCCCTCAGGAGTAATAAAGATCCATCTTATCTTATATAGTCGGTATTATCGATTTAACAAGTCTGTTTGTTGATTTATCTAATGCAAGTACTTCTACCGTATATAGAAACTTCGGAATTGCTCCTTTATTAACCCTGTATATATTGAAATAGAACTAACAGCCTACAGTTCACCCGTCTAAAGTGCAAGACTGATCATTTAAACACTCTGCTGGTCCAACAACCATTCGTAGTTGCAACACATGCATATTATCACTGTTATTTGTATTTCAATATATACAGTATATCCGTCCACTGAGGCTGGATTCGCACTCTGTCCAGTGTGTACCCCGCCTCGTGCCCTAAGTCTCCCCACAACCCTGTATACAGGATAAAGCGGTATAGACGATGATCTGTCCACTGCTGCATGTTGTCACACTGTATCAAACTTTTCTTAATATTATTAAAACATTTAATACAGTTATACAGTTATTATATGCAGTGATGTCATCCTTCTAAATGTGACTACATTTATGCAGTAATAATCTTAATATCTTAACTTAAGCGTATGTACAAATAATTAAGAACATATAATTACTGATAACTGAATAGTATATAAAACACAATAAATAGATACATTAAAAATGATAATAATATCTGCCAATAAGCTTATGATCACATGTTACTCGAAATAACATGCAGCAAGTGCTCTACTATAATGAAGTACAATACAGGATGGATTGGTCATAACGGAAATATAATTATCTTTTACAAATGCTAAATAATCCATAATAATCTCAGATAAACCTGTTACATTATTACTGTCATTGCTGAGCTGAAGTAAAAATGTCATTTATTCTGCTATAGTAACTAATCATTTGGATGGCGGCGCACTTGATTACTGAGATTTTAAATGGCAAAGCATTCATTTATCTTGCAGTTAAGCAGAGACGTGACTCACTTTGATACTGGTAGACTGCAGTTTTTGGAAGAAGTACCTCTGAAAGGACAGGGGGACTTTGAGCAAAGCGATGACGGCGTCACACAGACAGCCAGTGTGCTGAAGAGAAACAGAAAGTGAGTGAGTTTCTCAGAATCTGAATCAGAAAGAGCTTTATTGCCAAGTACGTTTGGAATTTGTTTTGGTGACAGAAGCTTCCAGAGATGACGACAACAACACACACACAAAAAAAATTAACAAGAAATGGAATAAGATTTGTGTATGAACAAATAAGTATCAGTAGAACTGCCTGAGGGGAGAAACTGTTCTTTTGCCTGGTGTTCAGCGTCGACTAGGCAGCAAAAACAGTGTTAACAGTGGACATAGTAAACCCGTGCTGTGTTATTATTAAAGATGTACAGTACAGGCCAAAAGTTTGGACACACCTTCTCATCTATCTGTCAATGTGTTTTCTTTATTTTCATGACCAT
>JAQMYL010000020.1:11619713-11631103 GCA_030014365.1 Clarias pachynema
TGCTCGCGACTTACTTACTGTGGCGTTCGGATGAGATAGTAGTATGTCGTGCTCGCGACTTACTTACTGTGGCGTTCCGATGAGATAGTAGTATGTCGTGCTCGCGACTTACTTACTTTGGCGTGCGGACGAGATAGTAGTATGTCGTGCTCGCGACTTACTTACTTTGGCGTGCGGACGAGATAGTAGTATGTCGTGCAGGCGACTTACTTGCTTTGGCATGCGGATGAGATAGTAGTATGTCGTGCACGCGACTTACTTGCTTTGGCGTGCGGATGAGATAGTAGTATGTTGTGCTCGCGACTTACTGTGGCGTGCGGACGAGATAGTAGAATGTTGTGCACGCGACTTACTTACTGTGGAGTGCGGACGAGATAGTAGTATGTTGTGCACGCGACTTACTTGCTTTGGCGTGCGGATGAGATAGTAGTATGTTGTGCTCGCGACTTACTTACTGTGGCGTGTGGACGAGATAGTAGTATGTTGTGCACGCGACTTACTTACTGTGGCGTGCGGACGAGATAGTAGTATGTTGTGTCCCTGACTTACTTACTGTGGCGTTCGGATGAGATAGTAGTATGTCGTGCATGCGACTTACTTACTGTGGCATGCGGACGAGATAGTAGTATGTCGTGCACGCGACTTACTTACTGTGGCATGCGGACGAGATAGTAGTATGTCGTGCATGCGACTTACTTACTGTGGCGTGCGGACGAGATAGTAGTATGTTGTGTCCGCGACTTACTTACTGTGGCGTTCGGATGAGATAATAGTATGTCGTGGCCGCGACTTACTTACTGTGGCGTGCGGACGAGATAGTAGTATGTTGTGCACGCGACTTACTGTGGCGTGCGGACGAGATAGTAGTATGTCCTGTCCGCGACTTACTTACTGTGGCGTCCGGACGAGATAGTAGTATATCGTGCACGCGACTTACTTACTGTGGCGTGCGGACGAGATAGTAGTATGTCGTGCATGCGACTTACTTACTGTGGCGTGCGGACGAGATAGTAGTATGTCGTGCACGCGACTTACTTACTGTGGCGTGCGGACGAGATACTTTGTATATAATTATTTTGTTCCCACGCCTTAGTGTGTTACGGCCACAACAGGGTATCTCATCCCCACTAATGAAAACTCCAGCATGGTGGACTGACCTGAGAATACTAAACAGAGCCTTGTTTTTCGTATTCTCAGGTCAGTCCACCATGCTGAGGTTTTGGATTTAACATCAAATGACTTACTAAGTTGTGGGAATGAGACGCTATGTTGTCGCTTCTAAACTCACATTATAGTTTAACATCAAATAATCACTACACTACAAAGCCACTCTGGTGACATTGGGGGGGGGGGGGAAATATTCCGTGGCCTTATTAAGGCTTTCAAACGAAATACAGTACTATGTCGTGGCCACGAATTACTGAGGCCTGTGAATGAGATATTATGTTTTGGCGGACGAACTATATACTATGTTGTGGCCACGACTTACTAAATTTTGACTTACTTCGGTCAATAAGGTCACTAACTTAGAGGTCACATAAGAGAGGAGATGAAAACTTCACCATGGTGGACTGACCTGAGAATACTAAAAACAAGGCTCTGTTTAGTATTCTCAGGTCAGTTCACCGTGCTGGAGTTTTCACCTGTGGGGACGAGATACTCGGTAATGAACAAAATGATATAAGGTGTGGCGAACATCGACCCAATGTATCTTGTTCCCACGCCTTAGTAAATCGTGGCCACAAATTATTTTATCCCCCATGCCTTAGTAAGTCTCCACATTGGCCACAGAATATTCTTCCCCGAATATCACCAGAGGTGCCCTGTACTATACATGGATTTAAATAGATAATCATTGTAATGGCTGGATTTTTAGGTCATAATTAAAATATTAATTTAGTTAAAACAACTATTCTCCTTATACTGTAATAAACATGCTAAACAAAATTATGCAATTTCGCAATGCAATGCAAAATGTGCCTATTCATGTGACCAGGGCTTATTTGAATGTTTGTGAATAGGAAGCATGGCTGACACGGAGTTGAAAAGAAACCGATCCTGCAAAGAAGAGACCTAAAGTGGCACCGAACACTTTTTATACAAATTAAACTGAACATAGAGTGGCTTAGTGGTTACCAGTGTCGCCTTGCACCTCCAGGGTCCGAGTTCGATTCCTGCCTCGAGTCTGTGTGCATGGAGTTTGCATGTTCTCCCCGTGCTTGATGGGTTTCCTCCTACAGTTCAAACACATGCAGGTTGGCCTTCCCAAATTGCCCGTAGTACGTGCGTGTTTGTGTGTGTGCCCTGCGATGGATTGGCACCCTATCCAGGGTGTGCCATGCCCAGAGTCTGCTGGGATATGGTCCAGGCCCCCGATATAGAAGATTTACAAGTTCTCATAGGACAACAGTGTGAAAGTTTGTGATTATGTAGTTCTTTGTAGTTGATTCAAAAAGTGAACCGTTCATATTTTCTAGATTCATTAGATGTAAAATAATATAGTTCAAGCCTTTTATTTTTTAATTCGATGATTACGACTTACAGTTCATGAAAAACGACAAATCCACTATCTCAAAATATTACACTATTTCATTTTGTGTTAGAGTAAATTACTATTCACACAGTATAAACAAACAGCGTATCTCTCAGACTAGTTCAGTACATGCAACCTCAATCATGGGACAGACTGCTCAATTGACATGTCACAATCCACAGAAGGTTCGTCAGTGAAAGTGCCGGCTGTGTGCAGCGTTGCACATTGGTGGAAAGTTGACCGGAAGGGAGAAGTGTGTTAGGGAAAGGTTCACAAGAAACAGGGATGAACACAGTCTTAAGGAACTTGTCAGGCAAAGAGTCAGAGTATTCCAGTAGATCAAATATGTGTAAAGTCTATGTTTTCTATACAGTTCTCTCCAAATATGTGTCAAAGCTTAGATCTAGAACTAATGTTTTTAGGAGATTTGAAAGAATGAAAGAAGAGATCGCATCGGGTTTGTGTGCGTGAGAGTTTGCATGTTCTCCCCGTGATCGGTTGGTTTCCTTCAGGTACTTCGGTTTCTCAAAGTCTGATAAACGTTCTAAAAAGGATAAATGTTGCTTGTCGCAGTCAGCAAAATTTGACTAAGTGACGAATATTCATCTGTTCCTTTATCACTGACTAGTGGACTCACGAATCTGCTTGAATCAGCTCAGTGGACAAGTGGGTTCACAATCCAGCCAGAAAGAAAGACATCCTACTTTTTTTTTTTTTTTTTTTTTGTATGCCTGCTTTGTATCGTTCCTCTTGTACCTCTGCACACATCCACAACCCACACCACATCCTGGCTGGTGATACAACATGATGATGGCGATGGTATAATAGTTATGTGTTTCACTTATATAGCGCCGTTCTCACACCATAGGCTGCTTTACAGTACACAGGATTAGACAAGTATTTGTACTTGTCTGGTGGACTAGCTAACTCACATGTGTCCCCTGTAGCGTTTAATGTGATGTGAGAGCGAAAATGTCTTTCAACACCGGAAGAAATCATTATCACTTGGATCAAGAGATCACAATTTTGGTAGATCAGCATATACACGTAGGTTAGGATATCTCTTAAAGAAAAACATGCTGTATATGGCTGCTTTTGAGTTACGTAGGTAGACTATCAGGGAAAGCCAAACCAAAATTGAACGGGCTCCTAAGGGTTAAATGTACTCGAGTTAAACCTGATTTCTTGTGTCTTTTGCCATCCATGTGTTTTATTAATCCAATGTTACTCAGAATCCAGCATAAACACAGAGCTGAGCAATCCATGGTTGAAGGCAATCAGAAAAAATACGATTATAATGAAGTATTTGTGGCATGCTTAGTGATTCCAGCGATCTTTTTTTTTGTTGTTTTTTTTCCTTTCCTTTCATCTGGTGTTGTATTTTTGTTCTTTTCCAGTGAAAAGTTATTGCTTGTCTGAAGCGCTGCTGTCACAGGTCACACAAAGGTTAACTCTAATTATTTGTATGCTGAAAATATGCACTGATATAGATATAGAGATATAGAGATAGATAGATAGATAGATAGATATACTGTATTTTTACTAATGCATGTTTCCGGTAATCCATTATACAACTATACTGCCTTCTGTGCTTCGGTTGAGTTTCTGTACGAGCATCTGGCAGGAGACTGATCAACGGCATGTTGTGATTGTAATCTCAAGCTCGAAACTGCCGTTCTGGAAAGACTAGAAACAAGCCCAAACAATTCCAGTGCTGGAAAAAGGCCTGGAGACACTTTCTTTTTTTTTTTTTTGCTTCTAAGAGAAACAAGACTCATCTTTTGCCATGACCTGCTACCTAGTCCCTCTTGTGCTCTCCAAATATACAAGTCAAATATACATTAGAATAGAAATGGTTTTATAAACATACTATGCATAGTTCATTTTTGGGTGCAGGTATGTTGGACTTGAAAATGATTATTTGCTATAAAACAAGATTATTTTAGGCAAATTTGGCAGCCCTAACCCTGTGTTTATGCCTGCTCTGTCATCTGCTTCCCCTTGGAGCGTGGGGCAGCGTAATGCCTGCCCCATTAAAGCCTCTATTTGATCTTGTTGCAGTTCATATTTTGGCCACTAGGTGTAATAATCACTCACTCATCGTCTATACCGCTTTATCCTGTATTCAGGGTCGCGGCGACCTGGAGCCTATCCCGGGAGACTTAGGGCACGAGGCAGGGTACACCTAGGACAGAAGGGCAATAATAACTACTGAGATAAATGTTACTACACATCTAGAAAAATGAGCAAAAGAACAAAACATCATCTTATATCTGTTGAATGGTGCCAGTTTTAAATGTGTTGGCCAGTAAGTAGTATAGTTTATACGTATGGACATGTCACCACAAACATATGGACACGTCACCACTGTTTCATTGCTGTAATTGATGGGACAATACAGGTAGTCCCTGACTTACGAACATTTGAGTTATGAATTTCCGCAGATACGAATGGACCGCGGTTCTACTTCCGGTTCAGTCACAGGAGTAGCTCTCGTTGTATTGTACAAAAAAAAATAGACACCGCAGTGCACCAGATACCAATATTTACAATTATATACAATATTTTCAGTGTGTAAGTCAATGTGTAAAAGGTCTCTTTAAAAAAGATACAATATTTTCAGTGTGTAAGTCAATGTATAAAAGGTATCTTTAAAAAAAAGTCCGGTATATTGTATGTATGTGGTGTGTGGGGGTGCGGGAGAAATGATTCGCCCTCACTGGTTTCAATGAATTAGCCCGGGAGCACGATGATAGAAAATGGCTGTCCTTTAAAGCTTTTCTCATGGTGAATAATCCTAATTTTGGAAAACAGCTCTGAGACAAAATGGATTGGTGCGGGATTCCCCTCACGAAAAGCGCAGAGACAACACTGTTACATTTCACGTTTGAGATGAATTTTCTGAGGCGCGGTTACGGTTTTGACAGTGTGGGTGAAAGGGGATTTAGTTAAGTGGATTGGTATGCTTTGCATTGTATGTTTCAAAGGCATATAAGACACACTTTGTTGGACTTGAGAACAAATCAGATTTACGTTTGTGCTCGGGGACTACCTGTACTGTATATGGATCAGTCTTTTTTTCTTTTTCCAAGGTGGTCCCTTTCTAATTTAATTATAAGAACATTTCCACCCGTCCCTCTCTGCTAGGGCACACTCTCATCAAGGTGAGAACTACCAGAGGATAGACACATGGTGGCAAACCATCAGTGGGACGGCGTCACGCACTTCAAGCGCTATCCACCCCTTCCGCTTGTACAGATTATCCGTTTGCACCCATCACCCACCGCACTGCGCTATGTTACCACCATTCCTGCAGCACTGCTCGACTGGTTCAACCATCTCTCAGGAATTGAGGAAGACGTGCATCTAAACTATTTTGTATTCTGACACCTACGTGGTGGAATGGACTTCCACTAGATTGCCGTGTTGCTGATTCAATGGTAATCTTTAAGCCTAAAGAATAAAGGCCTTTCTGTTTCTTAGGTATTTGGGTTATCTCACCATACCTCACACCATTGCCCCCCCGCCCCCCCCCAAAAAAGGGGGTTGCTTGATGGTTCTTCTGGTTAGTCGCCTATCGAACCAGTGTAAAGATGTATTTAATGGTGGAAATTTTAAAGCACTTGTGTGAGTCACTCTGGATAAGAACGTCTGCCAAATGCCATAAATGGCAATGTAAATGCTTGTGTGAGGTCACATGATTGCATAAATGGCAATGTAAATGCTTGTGTGAGGTCACATGATTGTCTAGTGTCGCTACGGTTGACGTGAGAGTTTGAATATGCTGTCCCTCCATCAGAAGAGAGCACTGCTAATCTGCTCTAGAGTCCCGAATGATGGGGGGAACCTATTTCCTTTACACCACCATTTTGAGTAAACTATTTATTAAAGTGACAACAGACAGTAAGATAACGTGCAGGTGTGACTTAAAAGCGGGTTAAGCAAAGATGATTTAAAGGGACTCTTAAAAATGTTATGGAATTGAAAAAAGCTTGGGGGACCAGTATATTGGGCTTTCAGGGACCCCAGAATATCTAACCATGCCCTTATGTCACACATTATTACGTGTCCTCGGATTGTTGGTTTCAGATCATCTTTTTTTGTTTGTTTGTTTTGTTTTTTACCTTATTTTTTGGAATTTTTCCCTGATTTTCTTTCTAATTTAGCCGTGTCCAATTCCTCCCCGTCACTAGGGGGCTCCCACAATAAGGCTACTACTACCAGTCAGTCATGGAGGCCCGAAGACTATAATGTGTTTCCTCCAAACCATGTGACGCCAGTCGACCGCATCTTTTCGAAACTGCTCATTCACGCACTGTGTTGGACGGCGTAACACACTCGGAGGACAGCACTATGCGCCTCTTCCACTTGCACGAACTCTCACACGCCTGTGATTGGCTGTAGAGCCGTAATTAATGTTAGGACGTGATTAAAGTGCCTCCAATCCCACCATGCTGAGACAGCTCTCTCTGCAAGAGGTTAAAGCATCACCTGGGAATTGAACCGGCGATCATCAGATAATAGGGCGAGCACTTGTTTCAGGGCATCTTTGACTATAGTAGAGTCGCTAATTAGAGTAGAATTGAACCCATAACCTGCAGGTGACTGAAGGTGGCATTCCAGCATGGATTAGCCTGTCAACTTCAGAAAAAATATGCATTAGGCGTAGGTTTTAAATTTCGTCCTTCTCGAAGGTCTGAATCGCTTTTATCATCATTAAGTCCGTTTATTATTCTGCGCGAAGACGGAGAGAAAGCGATGGCGACCGAGATGTGATCACAGTTGCCTCCGCCAGTCCTGATGTACCGTTAGTAGTCATTAACTATGCAGTAGTAAAGTAGTTAGTCATAAATTCAGCACAGATTGTGTGCGCCTGTTGAAAAAGAAGTGTTGTTTCTATCCACCTGTTTTCCATGGAGATTTTGGACCAACATGAGAAAGCTGTGAGGAAACGAGAGAGAGAATATAAATAGCGCATTTTTAGAATAGCCTGTGCTTAGGGAATGCGAGTTCCCGGTTTGGTACGGCTGCGTATGATCAGCTGGCGGTCTTTTGATGACACCGTTCCTTCTTCAGAAAGAGGAATTTATGGAAACAAACACAGTTTAGTTTGAGAGGATGCTTCAGAAAGCTGTTTATGGTTTGATAAAAGCGTCTGGACGGGACTTTTCTGTGTAGGCAGCTGATGGAATGCTCCTCCCGGCTTTATCAGCTCCAGCTGCCTTTCGGCCGACAACATGCAGGTGGCTTATGGAAATCAGATCGCAAACACGACGTTGAAAAATATTTAGTTTCCATTTTAAAAGGTCAACAGAGATTATCTGGTTGATGGAATGTATTTCGTGTAGAGTAAATGCAGATTATGGTGATGTTGAATTTCTGGAATCAGGCACCGTTTGTTTGAAAGAGATTCCCAGTGATGTTAGATCTCAGTCTTCTCAGGAGAAACATCAGCATCCAGTCACAAATCTCTACCCAACCAGCAACCTCCAGGACAGTACAAAGACTTCTGTGTTCTCAAACTCCTAATGAGACGTTATTATCTGTTACCATAAGAACATCAAGAGCATGGGCGTTAAGCTGACATGACCAACTCCAGATTATTTACTGTAACCCATCAGCGATCAGTGATATCATTTCTTTCACACCACTAAACAACTGCATCAAGCAAAACTCTTTAGTATCCCTTGAGACAGTTTCTTGAAGTTTTTTTTTTTTTTTTTTTTTTTTTTTAAATCCTCAGTCTTGCACTGTGAACACACATACACAATAGGGTGGAGAACCAGTCAGACCGCAGCCTTTAAGAGACCAAATATTTTGTCATATGTAATTTTTTTTTTTGGTTTGAATTGACACTGCCTGGTCAACGAATAAAGTTGCGCGCTTTAAGATTTCCTCGATCGCCTTGAGCTTTGATCTCATGCTTCTCATTGAACTTCAAGCTGCCTAACACACAATATGACTTCACTACAATCCCTGCAATCGGTTATCACCCGAATGAGGACGGGTTCCCTGTCGAGTCTGGTTCTTCTCAAGGTTTCTTCCTGTTGCCATCTCAGGGAGTTTTTCCTTGCCACTGTCATCCCTCTGCTTGCTCATCAGGAGCAATCTGATTTTAACTCGTACACATTTTAAGATTTTGTAAAGCTGCTTTGCGACAATGACCATTGTTAAAAGCTCTATACAAATAAAGTTTAGTTGAATTGAATTGAATGAAATATTCCTGCGCCACGGTGTCTTAGTGGTTAGCACTGCACCTCCGGGGTCCGGGTTCGATTCCCGCCTCTTATTGGATTTACTCCCCGTGCTTATTGGATTTCCTCCGGGATCTCCGGTTTCCTCCCACAGTCCAAAGACATGCAGATTAATTTGGCCGTTCCCAAATTGTCCGTTGTGTGTGTGTGTCCTGCGATGCTTTGGCACCCTGTCCAGGGTGTTCCACGCCTCGGCATGCCCTAAGTTTTTTTTGGAGATTAGTCTTACTAAGAAGTGGTGTTCTTATGGCCTCACAGCTGTTTAGTCTCTGTTCTATGATTTCTGATCACATAGTTTGTGTGGAAATGCTCTTACTTTCACTATTAAACATTTTTGATTCTTTAAACATTCCTACCGTCAGCAGCTTTACTAACCGTTTCATTTTATAAGCTCCATTCAGTAAGTTTTTTTTCTCTTTTTTTTCTGAAGACGTTGATGGTTCAGCACAGCTCCTACAGTGTATAATAATGGTTTTGACAGTTCTTAACCCAATTCTAACTATTTAAAATCTCCTTTATTGTTTTTCGGTACTTTATGCAGGGCAATAATTTGACTCTTCAGAAGTGGTGCCTATATATTTTTTCATATATATATATATAATATATATATTTTCTTTGCATCATTAATTCTAAAGTCCTATATTGTGGTTTAAAAAAAAATTTTTGTAGAAAAAAAAAAAAAAAACCTATGCACACAAAACACACTATGGTAGATTCATCACCATGATAAATGGTAAATATAAAATATGTTCCCAGTCGACCTCATTAAGCTTTTTGAGGTTGTAAATTCCCTTTATAATTTCATGTCGTGCTTTTTATCCTGCTCAGAATCTGCAGCTAAAAAACAGGATGTCTGAGAGTGGCATTTCAAAAACAAGGAACCACAATGGACTTTGGCTGGGTTCGCAGCGTTCGAGTGAATCATTAAATAAGATAAATCTCTGCCATCTGGCTCCGACTCCCTCAGTGCTGAAAATGGATATGCTGATGTTAAGTAAAGACTAAAACACAACCAGTCGTGCCGTTATAGAAAAATAATGCAAGACGTCTGATGTGACGCGGCCGCTGCCAAGCCAGAAGGGATCGTTTTCCTAGAAGAGAGCATCATGTATTGTTTTAAAGATTTGCCAGCCATGATGGTGTTAATTTATTGCCAAATGATTTATCATGCTTTAACCATTTATAGTTCCATTTACTCAAAATCGAGGAGGTTCCTGCTATCATTTTTGTTTATGTAAACAGTCATTCCCTCAGCAGCCTCTCATGTTCTCTCTGTCTTTAAAGTAATCATAAAAACGTCTCCTTCTGTAAACGAATAACAAACGTTTCCTAAGAGAATCTTCACCACATCAACGCTTTGATATTTTTCTTAGCCTTGTCTATTATGAGCTTTAGATGATGTGGCCCTGTGCATCATATAAAATATTGTATTAGAACGTTTGTATTATTTGAAACCAAATTTGGATTATTGTCAAGACTACTGTCATAGAGGACTAATCGACACATTTAGCCAGCATCTGGAACTGGAACATAGGAACTGTACACACAATCATCCACGTAACAAGTGTATATATAACTCGCTCCAAGGCATTTTCACGTCCATTTAGAGGAGTTCCTGGTAGGCCAGCCTTTCAGATGTGAAGCAGTCTGATCATGGCTCCGGCGTATTGATCTCACTTTATCAGACTTACGAACGAATCCGACTTACGAACATGCTTACGAAGACCCGGTGTGGTCTTCTGCTGTTTAAGTTCATCCACCTTTACACTGCTTTAATGTTTTGTGCATGCTGAGACGCTTTTTCTGCTCACAGTCGTAAATTTTGAGTTATACATATTTCTCTGTCCTCTCTTACTGACAAAGCGTTTCCGCACGCAGAACTGTTGCTCGCTCAATGTTTTTTTTTTCTTTTTTTTTTTCTTTAACACCATTTCGTGTAAACCTTAGAGACTAGTGTGTCATGTCATCAGCAGTTTCTGAAATACGGTACCAACAACAATACAGAAATCACACTTTTCCTTTGTCCTGGTGTGTCATGTGAATATTATCTGAGCCTCTTGCTCTATATCTGCAATTGTGCTGCTGCCACATGATCGCCTGATTAGTTACCTGCATGAATGTGCAGGTCGACTGTAAGTGCTGTAAGTCCATATCATTTCTTTATGAAACGCCTCTGGTTTGGGATACACCTGTCCAGTGTTGCTCTACTGCTAACGTTAGTCTGTGGGAGTGTAACTCTATATTCTCCATAAAATTTTAATGCCGTCAAGTTTCTTATTAATTAAAATCCTAAGATCGTGTTAAAGCAGTTTGAGTGTGTGTGTGTGTGTGTGTGTGTGTGTGTGTGTGGAGACTGTGGTTTTACTGGAGCTGGACGTCGGCCAGAGAGTGCATTTCAGCCCATAAAACTCTGGTTTCCTATTTTAGTATGTATATGCCGTTTGGTGATGATGGATATAGTGCCGAAATTCAGTATACACTGCTTTAGAGAGCACGCACACACACACACACACACACACACACACACACACACACACACACACACACACACACACACTAAAGACACTGCGAGTCTCAACCCCAGTCGTGTTTCCGCAGCGAGT
>JAQMYL010000020.1:11633200-11647252 GCA_030014365.1 Clarias pachynema
CTCCTTCAGTGTGACTGACTGACAGAGGCCACGCCTCCTTCAGTGTGACTGACTGACTGACACAGAGGCCACGCCTCCTTCAGTGTGACTGACTGACTGACACAGAGGCCACGCCTCCTTCAGTGTGAATGACTGACTGACACAGAGGCCACGCCTCCATCAGTGGAGCTGACTGTTACAGAGGCCACGCCTCCATCAGTGGAGCTGACTGACAGAGGCCACGCCTCCTTCAGTGTGACTGACCAACATCAAGGCCACGCCTCCTTCAGTGTGACAGACCAACATCAAGGCCACGCCTCCTTCAGTGTGACCGACAGACACAGGGGGTCACGTGTCTTTCGCGATAAATGAGGCACAAAGGTTAGACGTCCTTCAGGTTGAACGAGGCAGAGGCCACGCCTGTTTTTAGTTTTAATCCCGGATTAAGTGTTCGTATACTGTGTAGTATAGCACGGGTGCCCATGTCCACGTGCGTGCATGTGTGTGCGTGCATATTTGCGGTCATGTCAAGGTTTCATTATTAATTAACACGCAGCACTTTTTTTTATCCCTATGGCTCTGTGCTTTATTGATACAGTGTGTATGTGTGTGTGTGTATAACATGTCAAACAGTGTACAGACTGATGTTGATTTTGTTGAACTCGCTACCCCTGTTCCACAGCACATCTAGCTGAGCATGCCCTTAAGGGCCAGTCTCACACACACACACACACACACACACACACAAACACACACACACCACCCTGCTGCCGCTTGCATCAGACTGATGCTTATTAAATGTTGTTAAGCTATAGACTGACACAACAAATAAGGCAAATATCTGACTTCAGAATTATTAGCATCGTCTGTAAAGATGGGTTACAAATAGGTTACGAGATTATATCCTTAACCTCATGCAATTTTTCACAATGTTGGGGGAGGGAAAAAAAATCATATTTTGTTGTATTATTTTTCTTGAAATGTATTCTTGAAGCATTATTTGGTGAACAACACCTTATGTGTGACTCGGCAAGACCAAATTAGGGTAAATTGGGTTTTAAAAACAGGGTCATGAAGCTGGAACATGGTCTGCAGTGAATCAGGATGATGTATAACGCCATTGATCAGTGTGATCGATGAGTGTCCGCAGGCCTAAATGTATTGAAGCCATTTGTTTTGACCCAGTTAGACATCGTTCTGAAAACAAGGACAGATTAAACACGGGGCCGACTGGACACCTGCTCGTGGATCCTTTATGTTTTTGCTTCAAATTATTAAATGACGTGATGATGGATGTCAGATGAACAATTCAAGATTATTAAACCAGTGAGCATGATGCTCGTACACTCGGATCTTAAAAACCTTCATCTCTTATAGATTGAGTTGTTACTGGTAATGACACCACGATTACTCACACACTGGAGTAACTTAGTTAAAGGTATATTTGTGTGATGCTTTATGGAGTTATGCGATTTAATCAATTATGCTATTTAATCAGGTTTTTAAATTAATTTAAGTTAATCGAATCGCTGGGTCAGTTTTCGATTCAGAAGCAAAGATTAAGTTCAAAATGTTAGATAGTCTAAAGTTATTGAATTCCTCAAAAATATTGCACTACAGACCTCTTGCATCTTCTGCAAATACTCACATTTTCTTCAAGAAAAGTATCTTTACCCCCACTAGACACAAACAAGATTGTGTTTGACATTTAAACAATCAGCGAAACAGGTTACACATAATTTCAATGTTTATTTAATACCTTTAGTAGTTTTAATACTTGAAAACATGTAGGAAATCTAGCTGCTTGAGACAAATCAGACCGTAAACATTAGTGCTACTGAATCGAAATGAAAATCACAATGCCAGAAGAATATAATTGAATTAAAGTGTTGATAATAGTAAGAGTAAGATATGTGAGTAAGCTGATAGTCCATTTCAATCCAGCAGATGTTAGTGGAGATGCAATCGCATTAGTGAATAACCTTGCAGAAATGTGATCTTCTGCTTGAATAAAGGTGTGTTAGCGAACACTAGCTATTTGACTCGCCCTTATTTTCACACCCCCATTATTTCATAACCTGCAGCTGGCTGTTAGACTATCGACTGTTGGATAATCTCATACACTTGCAGTACAATTACATAAGGGTTTTTTTTTTTTTTGACTTGGTTTATAGTCAAAAAGTTTTCCTCTGAATGTTCTCAGTCATCCAGTCAAAGAATATCACCTTGCCGTAATATATAAACTTTACAAAGGATTATAAGGGATAAAGAGTCGAGACGTTTCACGGTTCACCCAGACAGTTTCATTAGTTCCTACTGAGTGATGTTTAATATGAGATTTGAAACAGATACGATATAAATAGAATTCGGATGCTAAATGAATGTTCTGATTCTCACCGTTGTTTCTGTGATCTGGCAAGATTTTTCATCATATGAACTTGAGAGTGTCTGCAATAGTACTGTTCAAGTAATTTAAAAGTCCCAATGGGACAATTAAGTTTCAAACCTTATACCTTCGTTGCTCTTTAAGGGATAGTTTCCAAGGTTTTCCAAGTCTGAGTTGAATCAAGTTGGTGTCTTTTAAAGTTCCAGTGTATTTAGCGCAAATGTAACTTTTTCTTTCCCAGAAGTAGCCATATGGCTAACCCCATATAATCATATGTCTAAATTTGTACTAAATGCACTATAACTTTGAAAAATGCCGATTTGATTTAGTTCAGTGGTGCTGCACAAACTTCATATGGAACTTTGGAATGCATTTTTGTATGGAACGAGGGTTGTGTTATTTTGGCCCCAATTGCGTACATTGTACTCGTGGTTGGTTAGCACTGGGTTAGGGTTAGTAAGTAAGCTTACTTACTATTGCTAGAATGAAACAATTGTATGCTTTACAGAAATATTTGTACAAAAATGTCTAGAAAATAAAAACGTGATTTAAAATATGCACAATCATAACGTGGCAGGAATAGGATGCAAACACACAGGGGCTTTGTTCCCTGCGGCAGATGTTTTTGGGAGCTTTATAACAATAATTGGTATTATAAATTGTTGAAGACATTTGAGCTCAAAAGCTGCTTCATCTGGGATGTGTACTGTAGATGGAGGTTAGAGGTAGAGATGATGGATAAAAGCTTTAATAAGATTTTTTTAATAACATAAATCTAGAAGAACGCAGACATGGTTGTAAACATGACTTTATTTCTGTTGTTGTTCCGGTTCCTCTGGATTTAAACCCTACTGAAAAGGGTCCAGATGTGCAAATCTAAAAATATAAATAGGTTTCGAGATGTTTTGCATGGAGGCGTAGATAAGATTCCTATATAAGTGTTAGACCTTGTGGGACCTTGTCATTAGAGGAAATGACTCAGCTATTTTTCTGTTCAGGTCACCAGGTTTTTATTGTGAAGGTGATGATCATTTAAAAAAAATAATCATTTAATAATTAAAAAATGTATAATTGCATGTTACTCATTTTTATTTTTCTGAAAGATGACTGTGTATTGTAGCTGATTTTATAGCACTATGTCACTATTTAGTGCCAATGTGGTCTTGTGCTATATTTCATGTTTTTTTCATTTAGGATCTAACGGCAAAAACATGGTATTGCTGCTAAAAAGTGTCTCACCCAGGTGAAAAATGTCATTTTCAGATAGGATCTTATAACCATTTCTTCATAATGCTTAATGCTTCATATTTTCCAATCCATGCTTTGTTTTTTTTTTGTTTTTTTTTTTTTTTTAAATATGCATATACATTCATATTTTTATCAAATAAAAACACATTTGCTAAAAGCAATTTCATGTCCTTTTATGTAGTGTCTGTAACTTTTTTGAAATAAAATATTTCAATGATCATAATTGTCATTCAGATGAAACTTGGCCAATTTAGATTTCACATGATAAAGTGAAAAAGTGTATTATTCAAAAATACAAAATTGTTTAGATGAAAATTAATTTGACATGATTACGGACACTACAGATTTTTTTGCTTTTTAAGATTTTAGCAAAAACCGGGATGCTTTATTTCAAGCAAAAATTTTTACAGGTCAAATTCTTTTAGAAGCTTACACCAATTTTAGTATCAGTACTCATAAAAAAATATAAATAATTTACATTTGAAATTATTATTGTTTAAAGTGAGAGCATAATGCTAACAAAATGGCAATTTATGAGGCACCTACTGTATAAAATCATCTCTCCAAAATGGCTAAAGTTAGCAACTTGAAATTTTTATGGAAGCAAGATTGGTCATTTCCATGTTGCATAAACTTCAGAAGTAGCTTCTTTGTTTGTAAATAAATAAATAAAATCTGTACCAATACTGTACTTTGACCGTATTCAAATAATTTTAAACTTCATTCATACAAAATGTCAAAAACATTTCCCACCAGGTTTATCAGGATTTTCAAGCACTTACTTAACAGAGATCTACATTTTGTCAACATTACCAGATGACCAGCGGGGCTTAGGATACCATTTGGGAAGAAAACAAATACTAATGGACAAAGTTCACAAGCACAATAACAGACAATTAATGGACAGCACTAACTTTAGCTTGAGAACCTAATGTCATGATGTCGGGTGTTCTGGTGGATCTGTAAGATTGGGTCCGAACCAGTGCGAGACACTGCAGTTCCACGGTTCTTAATGATGCCGCTGTTCTTCCTCCGTTTCGAATTGGACATGTGTGTATCGAAGTTAAGTCTCTGTGTGCGGTGTTTGTGTTTCAGATGCGCCATCTATGGAGCAGCAGGAACTGTTTGTGCAGAAGCTCCAGCAGTGTTGCGTGCTCTTCGACTTCGACTCTCTCGCTGATCTGAAGAGTAAAGAGGTGAAGCGGGCCACTCTCAACGAACTGGTGGAATATGTATCGACCAGCAGGGGCGTACTGGTGGACTCCGCCTACTCTGACATCATTAATATGGTCAGCACACGTCCTATTTATTAAAAAGACAGTTGATAATGTACGTAACAGAGATGTAAATATTGATTGTTTGATTTAAAAAAAAAAAAGAAGATTTTTACATATTTTTCAGCTAGACATTTTTTTGAAAGTGTCTTTTTTTTATTTATTTATTTTTTTTTAACAAATTATTTCACTTCTGATAAATGAATAATTTAAATAGCTAATTTAGTTTTACTTATATAGCTCTTTTATACAAGTATGAATTATACAAGACTTGAACGCCTGTATGGTAAAAGTAATGGTCACAAAGCAGCTTTACAGAGATTAAAATTTATGGAAATAAATAAGGACATGTAAGTAAAAAAAAAAAGTATAGATTTTAACTATCAGTTTGTTCCTGATCAAGCCGAGGGCGACAGTGGCAAGGAAAATAATGCTCTAATACTTTGTGTACATTTAATAGAATTAATATCTTATTTATGCGTTTTTGTTTTACGGTTTGTGTCCTTTTTGCATTTTTGTTTTAGCCAGGGCTTAAACAAGGCAATTCGACTTTCCCCCTAATGTCACTTCATATAATAAGATACCCCTCAGGGCTCTGCAGTTCTCCGGTTGGGTGTGGCTCAGCAGTGGTTCATTCAATGTCGTTCATTTATATTGATTGTGACACTGAAATGGTACATTTGAAGAAGGAGTGAAATAGAGGGAGATTGAGGTGTGAAATAATTAGGGCTAGGAATCACAATGACCAACCTGTAAGATAATATCATGATACTTGGGTGATTCTGTAAGTGTCACAATTTTATAAATATATAATCATAATCTTTTCGGTTTTGTTACAATTTTGAGATTTTGCACCCTTAAAAAAAAAAAAAAAAAAAAAAAAAAGTATTCGACAGCTTCACAATTGAATTAAACATGAGTAATTAAATGTAGCCTATTCCTTATACCATTAGCAATTTTTTACTATTATTTTTTTATTTAATCTAATCTACTATAATTATTAATTCTAAACAAACCTGACAAATATTACACTCCTACGACAATGTGGAAGCCAATATGGGAATAGTTTACAGTGTACCACCTGTAGGATTATAAAGAAACCTATAAATAAAAATCTATAAAGATTAATATGAGAGCACTAACTACCTCTCATCCCTCCCCTCTGAGAGAGCTCGGCCAATCAGCTCTTTACCACTGCGTCACTCGGAGGCCCAACAAAGAGGCTTTTTTATATTGTTACTTTTCATATTTGTTACCCCACTCGGCACAGAATAAAAATGGGTTTTTATCCAAGGCTGATCGCTTATGGGTGATTTAAGCTGAAAACAAGACGGGTCAGGTCATAGGCAAATCTATTGGTGTATCTTTGTTATAAATGTAATAAATAGTTTAACGATTAATTTTGGTGCCAAATTGGTGATACATGAATCAATAACTGAACTAATTTAGAAAAAAATGGATTAACTGAATCTTGAAATAATACACTATCTAAGAGTTTTTTCAGTTGGAGCATTAACACACCTTGGGAGAGCTCGGTGTTAACATGACAAAGAAATAGTAGTTAGTTTTATTTACACTAAATATTTTTAGATTTTCTTTTTTTCTTTGATGATCGGATTGTACTACTAATTACTTTATCTTCAATAGAATTTATAATGCCTTAATATACTCTATGTATTAGTTGTGGATAGCGGGGTAATATAATGGGGTCTATAAGTCTTAAGAACACAAAAAAAAATGTGTCACTTAATGTTCTTTATTTATAACTGGAAGTAAACAGAAGTGGTAGTATTTGAGAAATCCTAAAACAAAAAAAAAGCAAATGTGTAACACCGTTCACTTCGATTTCTAGGTCCCTATTTAAATGTAACCAAATTTATAACATGGACCACGTCAGCTCGTGTGTACAAAGGTCAGGTTCTCTGTGAGTCTTATCTCGTATATCTCGTGTAAGCCTGTGATCAAAATACAAGCTAGTAGATGAAATATAACTTGCATCATTAGGTATTACACAAACTTCCTGAGTCTGTGTCACTTTGGGCGCACGCAGTCATTAAATGAGAAAGGAAGCGAACCAAATACTCCGAAGTTCGTAGTTTTTGTGAATATATCAGACACATTGTTGCTGATCATTTATGAACAATGGATACCAAACACTAGTGCTCTCAGCAATATGGAGTAGAAATGTTGGAAAAGTATTTAACTAGAAAGCATGCAAATCTTCGGCTTTACATATCGACCCATTTCGTTACCAGCTGTGTGGATCATGGATATACAGGTTTAACAGTTAAGCAGAAAGCACATTTCTTCTTCTAATGCCTCAAATTCGTCAGCATCGTGTCACTGGTTATTGGTTGTCAATTCTCTATGTTTACTTGAAGCTGTTCTCAGGGGGAAGCATTTAAAGTTTACATGAACTTTGGCAGTGCCTCACTTAAGACTGTTATAGAGCCTGAGAAAGTGGTGTCTCATCCTTCCCGTCTTATGTGTAGGGTTTTTATTTTTTATTTTTCGCAGTGTACTTTTCAGTGTACAAGAGCGGATAAAATGGGAGGGTCGTGCCAGGAAGGGCATCCGGTGTTAAACCTGTGTCAGGTTGTTGTGCGGATCGAATGGTCCTCTGTGGCGAGTGTTCAAGTGAAACCAGGACTTTTTTTTAATTGAGCAGAATAACAGGACAGTTATGAGAGTAAAAACGCCCGTATCTTCTTTTTTGTCTTTCGGCTGTTCCCTTTCAGAGGTCGCCACAGCGAATCATCTGTCTCCATCTAAACCCGTCTTCTGCATCATCTTCTCTCACACCACCTAACTTCATGTCCTCTCTCACTGCATCCATAAATCTCCTCTTTGGTCTTCGTCTAGACCTCCTGCCTGGCAGTTCTCAGTTGTCCTCTGAACATGTCCAAACCACCTCAATCTGGCCTCTCTGAAACATCTCCAAAACATCTAACATGGGTTGTCCCACTGATGGACTCATTCTTGATCCTATCCATCCTTGTCACTCCCAAAGAGAACCTCAACATCTTCAGCTCTGCAACCTCCAGCCCTGCCTCCTGTCTTTTCTTCAGTGTTACTGTCTCTAAGTCGTAGAGCATCGCTGGACTCACCACTGTCTTGTACATCTTTCCTTTCAAGTAAAAACTCCATTATACTCTATATGATCTCCTACTGTACTAATGCACTTATCCCAGTCCTTTGAAACCATCAAAGTAGAAAGTCTTTTCAGTCCATGTGAGCCATGATCGGACTGCCTGCTTTATGTTTTGAAACCCTGGCCTCCCGGGAACTCCTTTAATGGCCCAGACATGTGGAAATGGCTCGGAGCGAGGTCAGGACTGTACAGGAGAATGTGGCTCCCAGCTGAGTTTCTGTAATGTGCAAGTGGTGTTTAAGATTGATTGGTTGGTTCTCACAGAAGACGTGTTTCTTCTGCAAGATGGTGACAAGTTATATGCAGATTTTCAAGGATCAGGCATTCCACTCGCTGAATGTTCACAGGAACGACTGGAGCGGGCTCCGTCTCATCACTCTCCTGCGCTTGGAGCCTTCTGTAAATGTCAGTCAGTTTTACGAGAAAGTTCATCACAAGTCCCGGTTTGTCTTGAACCTCCCTCATATAATGTTAAGCACTGCATCTCATAAAGCTCATAAAGCTTTTCCGCATTGGAAATTCAAAGTGCTGTGGGCTTTTTTCTTTTTTTTTTTTTTTAATGCAGATTCGCACTCAACGCTTAGCGATCAGAGAGAAGTGCTTACAGTCATGTTCATACCGCCGAGACGGAGACACACGGAGGTTTTTCTTTCATCTGTGACCTTAAATATCATGAAATCTAATGATCCAGGAAATCCATCGTGTACTGTGCGATGCTTCTGTTTATTGAACCTAATGTGAAGTCTGTTTAGGTAACGATAAGGTCCGTAATTGAGAGATCTCTGAAACACACCTAATACGCAAACATTTGTCCTGATATGTATCACGTAACACACATCAATTGAATTCTGTGTAACATTGGCTTTGCACACTTAGTCTGTTGTTACAGGATTGTGGCTTGTTGATTTAGCTGGAAAGCCTGGAGAAATGCAGTAGGTATTACACAAGTGTCTGTACATGCAAGTGACGGAGACTTTTTATCAAAAAAAGTTTTTTTTTTCCTTCATTTTTTAACGTTATAGTCATGATACATTTTATAGTTCACAGCATATACGAATTGTGTTATGATCTCGTGCTTAAGTATTATATTAAACATTTGGCAGTTAATAAAGCCAAAAAGTTCATTAAAACAATTCCAGACTGATCTGTAAGTTGTTCGAGTAATTGGATGTGGCTTAAAATGCTTAACCAAGTTGATGCCCAACCCTAATTTAAATCCATTTCTTTATTTTGTGGAAGCTGTAATCAATCAATACGTTAATCATCCCATCAAATAAAACAAAAGATCTATGAGAACCCTGCACTAATATTGCGAACCCTGCAGCTAGTCTCTGTGGAGCTGCCTTTAGCTAAATAATCATGCAATCACAAACATCTGCCGTTGGATCAGTCACAACAGAGAATCTGTTACAGAATCCAGGCTGGTTCCTTAGTAATCTGGAGTCAGAGAATTACAGCCACACTCAAATCTAGTTTTCGCCTTGTTTCATTTTAGATTTTATTTTTCATTTCAGTTGATAAGACGTATCCATATCTGGACCGTGGTCCACAAGTTGGTGACTCGGGCATACATTTTTTAGCTTGTTTATAGTATTGAATTATAGTAATGAGGGAAAGTAAGAACATCTCCATAACTGGTTAATTTTAAATCAAAGCTTTTCTTAAGATCAGCCCCACATGGATAGACTGATGGATGGATGGATGGATGGGTGGACTGATGGATTGATAGATGGGAAAGTGGACTGATAGATGGACTGGTGGACTGATGGACGGATGGACTGACGGATGGATGGATGGACAGACGGACGGATGGATAGATAGATAGATAGATAGAAGCTTATCATTGAACAGTAGGTACTCAACAAAATAAATAAAAAAAAGTTTTGATAAGTTTAACCTCATGTAGTCATCATAAAGTCACTATGTCGATTCTGTTCAAAAGTTTGGGATCACTTTCTAACTTCATGGTCGTTTCTGATTTTTATTTCTTTTTACATTATAAAGCAATCCTGAAGGTGTCCAAAATATGCAATAATCTCCTTTGAACAGTTGATGTTGATGTAAAGCCTTCATAACGCCTCTAATCTGAGGTGATGTTTGTTAATTGGTGATTTTTGAGGCTGGAGACTGTAAATGAACTTCTCCTCTGCAGCAGAGGTAAGTTTTGGTCTTAATTTCCTGAGAAGGTCTTCAGTTTCATCCTGGTGCTTGATGGGTTTTGCAAATGCATTTGACACAATAGTGTTCTTGCAAGAACTATTTGAGAAAGGCTGACCGTCATGTATTTAAATTACAACTGACTGTTGCTGTTGTTGTTTTATAATTACCCAATTCCATAGGTGTTATTTCATAGTTTTAAAATCCCCATTATTGTTGTAGAATGTAGAAACATCGCTAAAGAAATGTGCAAGTGATCCCAAACTGTTGAGCGGTAGTGTGTATTTGTGCGGCACATCGTGACCCAGCCTCTAAAGAAAGTGTTAACCTTTGTGCTTAAAGTCCATCTTTATACTGATGGATGTTCTGTATCTGGGCAAGATTCTTCAGAATGTGTGCTATGCATAAACGCTCTCTGTGATCTCTCGCTACCTAAAATGGCCATCATAATGCATGTGGCTGAAGTGAGCGCTCTGCAGTGGGACACATTTTAGCATTTGTTTTGTGTGTGTGATGTGATTTTTGTGATTTTGACAATGCGAATTCAGATCACGTTTTTGAAATGCACTTTAGAGCATGCAGTCCTCGCCCGCTTTCTGCCGTGCTACTCAAAGGCAAATTATACAGCGTCTCTTGGCTTGGTTTTACCATTTTTTTTTTTTGACTTTCCCAAATTATGTATTTTAACACCCACACTGAGACACTTTTTGAGGTCTCCTAACATAATCCATCAGATACGAGCCTTGAGTATGGATAGGACGATGGTCATCTGGAAATCAGCCGCTTATGCGCTGTTAGTTAAATGTTCACATGGTTTTCCGCACGTTTTCATGTCGTCATGATAAACTGTTGATAGCTAAATGTTGTAGTCCACTTGATGTAGTGTTCTAGCAGTTTTCCCAAATCAAATAGAGTTGTAATCAGGAAGCTGTTATCGGGGACAGAAAAACTGTCGTTGGGGTGCCATTTGTTTTTGGCACTTTTTTTTTAAGCATTTTCTCAAAAATGCACTAGTCTTCATTCAGTACTGCTTGACTTTTCAGAATGATCATGTGGATAAAAAGGCCCTTTTAGAAATATAGGCTTCAACGTGGGCCCTCATTTTGTCCTCATTCAAGTGCATTCTTGTGCAGTTGTCCTGCTGTGTCCTTTTCCTGATTTTTATTATTTTTTTCCTCTCTATTGCCATGGCAACTAATTAGTCACGCCTGTTTAATTTTGGTTTATCCTGTGTAGAGTCTTGCCGCCTTGAAGCTTCTAAGCTAATGTAGCTGATATTGTAATGTGAAATCAGTGGAAATATAAAGAGAAACTTGTGAGATTTACAGGACTGTCCACCACCTTTACGTTTGATTCTTCTTACCTTTTGGCTACATGGTGGAGGTAAGAATTTAAAACTAGTTTCACCCCTGGTAATTACTCTCACTGTCGGCCGCTAATCGTGCTGATAACCAGTGCAACAGCACTCCCACTCTTGTGAAATATCTTAACTAACCATTTTAAAGCAAGATATTGGAAGTGAATTGCTGACCAACTTGGGTACCAAAAGCTTTAGGTCTAGATTTCATCCTCTCCACCACTTTGCGTATCCCAGACAATACAGTATGGGTGTATAGTCTAAAAAAAGAAGGCCTGGGTGAATGCACTAGTGAGCTCTACGTGAGGTTAAATCTCTTCGTCGGCTTCCATCAGGGGACGAGTGATGACTCGATGGCATTGCCGCTATGTCCTCGGGAATAATTGCGGCTCAGCATATCAGCAGGTCAGTTCCCAGTAGGTGTGGGTTTTCTGCAAGGCTGGTGTAGCTCAGATGCCAATCCATGAGCCTGTGGACTTCAATCACCCTGAGAAAGTTGCTTCAGTCAGTGGGTGGAAAAGGTCCTGAGAAATTATACTTCGGTGGACGTAGACAAGTCTCAAATGTCCTCAGGTAAAAGTTAAACAGTAGCTGCTTTTAAATGTTGTCAGGTTTTTTTTTTTTTTATTATTTGTAAATGTTTTAACTGCCGACATTAAGTTAATTTTATGTTTTCAAGTAAAACTTGTGCTGCAGTAAAATTATAAAATAGAAAATAAGCTATGGTTTAAACTGTTATCTCATCTTATCTAGCACATTTAATAGTGGGCGGGGGAACAATTTCGAAACTTGCCTTCCGGTCCAGAATGTTTGTTTTTATTTTTTTCTGACCTCACATCAGTCATTTTGTAAGCGTACCCCATCACCGCTTCACATCTGCATTATTCATTAATTAGAAGTCACATGATCTCAGATGTTGGGACTTGGGTTTCAAACAGCTAGGAGGTCGGGGTCAGAGTGCAGGGTCAGAAGGATACGCCCTCCGAAGCAGAGAAGGTTTAAGGGCCTCGCTTAAGGGTCAGGCTTTGACAGCTTGGTGGTGCTGAGGCTCGAACCCCCAACCTTCTGAACAACAGGCCAGAGCCTTAGTCACCAACCCTCCACTGGCTATAGTGAATTAAATGGATTTCGTGAACTTTAGAGAGGCAAAGATGGTTTATTACACCCCATTGTTTACATGTATTGGTTAATCAAGGTCTCGAGGTACTGTAGGGTCAGGGATGCTCCTCTTTCCAGTGACAAATTGACCCGCTGATTGTAGGTTTGAGTGATTTGAAGTCATTGGCTGAATGAGGGACAAAGAGACCTTTTAAGAGTGAAAGTCTAAATTATATAAGGCATTTCTTTATTGGAAATGGAATTAAGTCAGAGTACAAATTTCAGCTCCAGTAATACTTGAGTAAAATATAAATATGCTGAAATTGAAATAATAAAAAAACACAAATGATGTGGTTTTGATGCGTCAGTTCCATCACGGGACGTACTTCACTAAAGTACACCAGGTTTTTGCAGGAAAGCGGATGTGTGTTTCTGGGAAGGGATGTGATGTGCACCAGTTTCTAAGCTGGACATCCATCTGTCCATCTTTCTGTCACTGTATCACTCTCTTTCTGTACGTCTCTGACTGTTGCTTCCTCTTGTTGTCTTTTTTCTTTTTTTTTTGTATGTTTTCTATTCTCTCTCTCTCTCTCTCTCTCTCTCTCTCTCTCTCCGCCAGACCGTCTGTATGATTATTTTCTCTTTCTTTATCTGTCAGGTCTATTTCTTTTTCTATCCTTACTCTCTCACTCTCACTCCCTCACCCACTAACACACACATACAAACACACACACTCAGCTGTGCGTTTTTGAATGATTCATGTACATTTTTTATTATTTCTTTTCCTGTTGTTGTCCGGTTTTGTGTATAGATCTCTCGGCTGTAGCCCTCCAGGTGCTAAAAATATGCCACGGTTGTCATGGCGATAACCTTCTTCCTTTAGCGTGAGGAACTGATCGAGACTGTTTTGATTCCAGTGCATTTGCATTTGATAGAGTTCAGTAGTCGTGTAATAACGGCCTCATAGGGCAGAGGAAGTGCGGCTTGATTTAGTCTGAACTTGCTGTCAGGCAATGTAACAGGCACGTGCGCACACATTCTTTCATGATTGTTTTACATTATTGTCTAGGCATGTTCTCAGCAGCATTTCCCCCAGACACACGCATGTTCGCGTCAGCAGCAGTGCGGGATTATGAATGTTTATGAATACAGTTTTGTATAAAACGGACATTTTCTGAGCCGCCTTATGTACTGTAGATGTAGAGGTTCCACCATGATATGCTCATGTTGATGGAGTTAATGGAGAAGCCTCTCTCAGGAACCCTCGGTGCGAGGAAGGAACACACCCCTGTACAGGATGCCAGACCATTTTAAGGCAGAATGCGCACACACACACACACACACACACGCACACACACACACACACACACACACACGCACAAACAAATGCTCAGAGGTCCTA
>JAQMYL010000020.1:11651817-11664642 GCA_030014365.1 Clarias pachynema
AACTTCAACTTCTTTGCTTTGGTAATTACTGTAAATCATCTTTTGAGTTTATCCATTCAAATTCTAGAACACCTACTCATTTCTTTTCATCCCTGATTTTTATCACTTTAACTTTGTGTTATTTTTCACCACTTCATACCTAAAAGTTTCACATTCAGTTAGTTTTATAACTGCAGTTGATCTCTTATCCGTACCGATTTCTCACCATAATTAAACATGCATAATTAAACGTGTTACTCCCCCTGAGGGATTCCCTCTCCCTCTGCTCCGCTCAGGCCTGGCTCGGACAGGGCCGAAAGCTGAAGGTGACGAGCGAGTTTCCATGATGTGAAAGCTTCCCGCCAGAGCTTTAAATAGCACACTAATGTTTACTCTGCAGGAAGAGGAGAACGGTCAGACGGAGAGGAAGAGGCAGACTGACTTAGGAAGATTAGCAGGAAAAGAGGCACGTGTGGAAAGGGCAAATCTTTACGGCTCAGTCTTTTTTAGTCTAAGCTGTGACTTTAGGCTTGTAATATTTAAACAGACTTTTTTAACAGACTAAATTGCAGTGATCTTGTTTTTTTTTTTTTTTTTTTCATGGTTAAAGCCCAAGGGAACTTACTGTAAATCCATGATTGCTTGCTAACAAGATTAATGCTGGTCTTGTTGGAATAACCTGCGGTGACCTACACAGTTTATGAGAACTTTATAAGTGCAGTGTTAGAACTTTTAAAGTTTCCGTGAGGGGCACAGATCTGGAAACTGATGTCACTCTTCCCTCTCACAGAGCACCATGAGACCATTCCTGGTTACTTAGAAGTCGTTGGTTGTGTAATACAGTATGAAACGCTCAGGTTTGGTTTCATACAGACTTATTACTTTACAGTATATCGTAATATTGGAATATGTACTTTTATATTTATGTGTAGAACGTGATTACAGGAGTGATTTATCATTTAGAATGCAATAATTGATATTGATAAACTCAGATATTCAGTCAACAACATGTTCATTGTGTCGCTTGGTGCTTGGATAGTTTGCATGTCTTTCAAAATTTGAGTCCTGCAATATACCCATATATACCCATGCCATCAAGGAAGGAAAACTCTGTTAGTGTGATAACCTGGTCATTCAGTACATTCAGGTGAACATCTGATTTCATTTTATTGCCACATAATGTTGCTGAGTTTAGACCTGACCAACTAAAGTAACCCCAGATCATAAGACCACCTCCAGAAGCTTGTACATTGGTCACACTATGCCATGATGGCTGCATCGCTTCATGCAGTTACCTTCTCACCCTGATGCACCCATCACCCTGGAATATGGAATAGGGTCAATCTGAACTCATCGGACAACATGACCTTTTTTTTTTTCAATTTTTGAATCTTGTCCAAGTGTTCGAGTGATCTCTATTCATGATTTTCTTTTCAGACCGTATGGTATTCCTTCCAGGTTTATTCTTAACCCAGTTCCAGTCATTAAAAAACTTCTTAGTTGATGCAGCCCAATAATTTGATCCTTCTGAAATTACAACTTTTTTCTTTTTTGGCCAGTGTAGCTGTTTATATCACAGTTGCAATTCTGCACAGGTTGAATCTGTTTGTATTTACAGGTTTATATTTGCTTTCTAGCTGCAAATGACTTTTATTTGTCTTTAATGTGGCTGCTCCCGTCCCCTGAAATGCCCCACTCGCTCACATTTCTCGAGCAGTTCTTTCACCACAACACTGATTCCAGGTTTGTTTGGGTCGTTTCCCAAATACCGATTATCTCACAACTTTCTGAACTGATTACAGACACTACTTTTGCTTTCGTCCGTTGTTCCTTCTATACAAACCCTGATATGGTATTTTAGAATTACCAGTTAATATTGTATCTGTCATTCTCTCCTTCTTCCCAATTCTCTTGTCCTCCTTGCTTTTTCTCTCTCTCCTTTCATTCCTTTTTATCTCCTCCTGTCTCTGTATTGCTTCCTTTTTGTCCTCTGCTCCTTTTTCATTTCTTACCTTCGTTCTGTATCTGTTTCTCTCCCCTTTCATAAATGTTTTTTTAACCTGTCCCCACCCCTTTACCCCCCTCCTCTGCCTCAGCTGTTGGAGCTGTTTGACACTGAAGACCCCCGTGAGCGCGACTTCCTGAAAACCATCCTGCATCGCATCTATGGAAAATTCCTGGGCCTGCGTGCCTTCATCCGCAAACAAATCAACAACATCTTCTTACGGTAAAGCCACACTCTGTGAAACCACAAGCTCGGCAGCTCCATTAACAAAATATTCAGATGGAGAAACAGATGCTGCACCTGTTGCTAACACAGTTAATGTGGGTTACTTTTTTATTTATTTATTTATTTTTTAATTAAAATCCGTGACAATCAGCTTACATGGTGTTGGGTTTTAATTTATAGATTCCATTAAATCAAATAGAAGCAGTTCAGACCCGCAGAGACGGACACCATGCCTCTTCATAAGACTGAGGCGCACAGAGGCCACGGCTACTTAATTAAGATTGACAGTCTCAGTGGTCACATTCCCTTCATTAAAATTAACAGCCACAGAGGCCACGCCCCCTGCATTAAGACTGACAGGCATAGATGCCACCTTCATTGAGACTGATATCCTGAAAGGCCACACCCCCTTTTTTAACACTGACCTCCCTTTTCTTCTCTCTCTCTCTCTTTCTCTCTTTCTCCCCTGTGTGTGTGTAATGTATCCCATATTGGGCCATGCAGGTGTGTGTGTGTGTGTGTGTGTGTGTGTGTGTGTGTGTGTGTGTGTGTGTGTTATTGGATGCTACCATCCTGACCATCTGCTCCTTTGTTTAAAATAGAAGTGTGTTGGAGTGTTCCAGCATTATAAGTGGGCGCAGGAAGGTATCCTCATTCACCCCTCTGCCGAAAATAGATCACCAGACATGACAAAGCCTTATTTATTTATTTATTTATTTATTGTTTCCACCACGGCTGGTGATGTTTTAAGGCCCCCTACGTGTAACAGAGTGTGAGCATGGAGTGTAAAAAGTGCCTGGTTTTGTTAGACGTTATTAATCCACTGCATCTTACTGAGTGAGAAGTGCAGAGACGGTGCTACAGTAAGTGTTTCTTCTCCACTCAGGTTCATCTATGAGACCGAACATTTCAATGGAGTCGCTGAACTTCTGGAGATCCTGGGCAGGTCAGTTCATGCTAGAAATTTCAGCTCGATTAAACACTTTTTCAGGCATGTGTCGTTGATAGTCACTACATACATCAGTATTCAACACATACAGTGGGGGAAATAAGTATTTGATCCCCTACAGATCTTCGAAGTTTGCCCACTTACAAAGAAATGAAGGGTTTATAATTTGTATTATAGGTTTATGGTAAAGGATTGAGACAGAATATCAACCAAAAATCCAGAAAAAACACATGATACGAATGTTATGAATTAAGTTGCATTTCAATGAGGGAAATAAGTATTTGATCCCCAAGCAAAACATGACTTAGTACTCGGTAGAGAAACCCTTGCTGGAAAGCACAGTGGGAAGACGTTTCTTGTAGTTGTTTACCAGATTTGAACACATCTTGGGATTTGAACAAATCTTTACTGATTTTCTCTAAATGTTTAAGGTTTCTTGCCTCGAAGTGTTGAGTACAGTAATACTCAGCAATACTTTTTTCTTTTCTTTTTTCTTTTTTTTTTTACTGATCCATTAGTTGCAGCTTCACCATTGCATATTAAAAAAAAAGTCCTGCTCGACCACCAGCACTGTGTTCGGTAAAGCTAGTCTACAGTATATAAAGATATCTATGGTATAAATACATGTCTTAAATGATTAAACTACAGAATACAGTATGTATGTTGATATTATTACTGCTTTTCTTTTAGTACCCAAAACTCTCAAGCAGTCTCCTGCTGACCTTTGACCTGTTCAAGCAGGCTTTGCATTATTTTTGGCACCTCTCTGATGAGGCTGTTTACTGTTTGTTACTTCGTGTGCATCACTTCTGGGAAAGAGAATTTTCAGACAAATGATTGTCTTTACAGGTTGTATTTTCATGCACACTTTCATTGTACAGGTTTAGTTTCATTTGTTGTTGAATTTGAAACCCCGTTACCATTAGCAGTAATGAATGCATCAATGGATTTCACTAATTATTTATTACCGATTTCAGCTTCCATTAAATATGAAGTAGTTTAGTTTTAATAATTCATATGTTTAATTACGTTTGAAACAGCAGCCATGGTGGGTGCAGTATTAAACAGGGTGTACCCCACTGTCGCTGGTGTTTATTGATCTAAGATCACTGTCTGTTTTTCACCGGAAGAATCCCACAACCTCCTGGCGCTGCATGGATCCATTCGGCCACCGTGTAACTTTCTACAGTAAAGGCTGTAAATCTGAGTTCACTGCCAAGGACTCTTTAAATTTAATTAAACTATAAAGCGGTTTTTACTGAGGCATAGTATCTGCAGTCTATGATGGTCACTTTATTAGGTACACCTACCTTTTGATTCGACTCTTAGAAAACCGTAAAATGTGGTGAACAATTGCGGCAGTATGTCCTTTGTTTTTCTGTTAATCCCCAACTCGCTGTGTGACTCTCTGAAACTTTTATTATTCAAAGCTTTTCAAGTTAAAAAAATAAAAGAACAGTTTGTCAGAGGAAGCAATCTATCCTCTTAGTGAATTAATGAAAGGAAATTTACCAAAAATATTAAATGTTCATTAACAATAAGAGAAATCATATCTGTTTATGTCATATTAATAACCGATAACGATGCTACAGCGAGCAGAGGTAAAGAAGGTGCAAGACCTTAAGTATTTAGGGTCAACAATCCAGAGCAACGGAGAATGTGGAAATGAGGTGAAGAGGCGTGTACGGGCAGGTTGGAACGGATGGAGTATTAGCGAGAGTGAAAGGAAATGCGTACAAGACAGTGGTGAGACCAGCGATGCTCTAGACTAGAGACAGTGGCACTGAAGAAAAGACAGGAGGCAGAGCTGGAGGTAGCAGAGCTGAAGATGTTGAGGTTCTCTTAGGAAGTGACAAGGTTGGATAGGATCAGAAATGAGACCATCAGTGGGACTACCCGTGTTAGATGTTTTGGAGATAAAGACAGAGAGGACAGATTGAGGTGGTTTGGACATGTTTAGAGGAGAGATTGTGAGCATGTTGGTAGAAGGTTGGAACTGCCAGACAGGAGGTCTAGACGAAGACCAAAGAGGAGATTTATGGATGTAGTGAGAGAGGACATGAAGTTAGTTGGTGTGAGAGAAGAGGATGCAGAGGACAGGGTTAGATGGAGACAGGTGATTACAGAGACGCTTACCACTAAGACCAGCAATGCCCTTTATTACTTTATAAAGCATATTTACCTGACAGGTTAGACTGCTTGGGGCCTGTTCACACTGCCAGCCTGTATTTAATTTTTGGCATATCCAAATTGGAATCAGATTGCTTCTCATGTTTGATTTTACTCTTCAGAATGAAAGATATGTGAAAACAGATTCACACTGAAACTGATTTGAACCGTATGCAGAGGCGGTTTGAAATCAGATTTGAATCGGATTCCTAAAGAAGTGTCTCAGTCTGGACGCTCTCCAGACGCTTAAATCAGATTCGAAACCGTCTTATTATGTCACTCAGGACCGAACGTGGAAGTTCAGGTCCACCTGATCACATGGTAGGAGTCATGGATACCTGATTGTAAAAATACAATCAGAAAGACGATGGAAGAAATGGAGATGGAATTAGAGAACAGTAGTCCTTGGACAAAGAACGAAGTGAAATATCTTGAAAATAGCATTTTTGGGAAATGCGTTAGAACAGGTAAAGCTACAGTAGAAAGGATGTACAGAAACAGGGGCAGTACATGAGGAAATATTGTGTTGCATGCAAGCCTCGGGCATCGTTACTACAGCAACCAATGCAGATAGTTTGACAATGTGTGGAAATGTTCTGCCAGTCTGAACAGAGTCAAATCTGTTCTGATCCTTTTCAAATAACAGTGTGGAGAGTCAGACTTGAATATCAGATTCATAAAGCTAATCAGGTTTACGTACCTGCAGTATGAGCAAGGCCTTAATTAGCCGATCTCAGCAAGACCCAATTAATGATTAATGATGCAAGTATAAAAGTGTACACCAGCAGTAGGTACACAATCACTGAAACATTAATTATCAGTGTCTCCATAGAAAGATTCTAATCCATCCACTGGCTCTGTCTGCTTTGAGTACTGAGAGTATAAGAGTATAAGGTCACTATATTATGCCTTTATGAGAAAACCTACACTTTGAGAAGACGTGTAGCAGCCTTAACAAATATGCTTTTTATCAACAAGCCTTAATGAAAACCGACTCTCTCTCTCTCTCTCTCTCTCTCTGTAATCCCTCTTTCTGCTCTCACAGCATCATCAATGGGTTTGCGTTGCCGCTGAAGGCCGAGCACAAGCAGTTCCTGATGAAGGTGCTGATGCCAATGCACACTTCCAAAACCCTGTCGCTCTTCCACGCACAGGTACAGTCAGAGCATTTAGTAACCATGAGCATGCAGACAGTTATATTTAATAACATAAATAAAGCTAATTATGTGCAATAATTGTGACGTTGCTTTTTATAGCATTTTCGTATTTTATTAATCCAACAGCCTTTGGTGAGAGTGTCCTTACACTGTGAGTTTGTACAGGCCATTCTGAATTCTGTAGTAATTTGAATTGTTCTATCTTTAGCCGTGTTTCTTTCATGTCTCGTCTTTTAAACTGGATGCAAATAGGACAACAGCACCACCCAGTGTTATTAAAATATTTGATGAAATGAAGGCCTGCAGGTTGGATTCCTCATCCTAAAATCAGCATTTTGAAGACATTAAGAAAGTCCTGAATAATGTTAAGATATTCACATTACTATTACAGCTCAAAAATCACAGAATTCCTAGCATTATATTTTATATTATAAAAAAAATTAGGCTGAAAATTTTCAATATTTACAAAAGTTCCAAAATAAAATAGTGTTAAAATGATGCAGAATGTTTAGAATATACAGATAATGTGTGATTAGTGTAATACCGTGTGATTAGTGGAGAGCAAGCTGGCAGGTAGGCAAAATGGGGGGAAAAACGCTCATGTTGTGCTCTAATGTTTTTCTCTTCTAGTTGGCGTACTGTGTGGTTCAGTTCATGGAGAAGGACGCCGCGCTCACAGAGCCGGTAAGACAAGACGTCCTACCCATCCTCTCTGTTTTTTTTATTTTTATTTTTCTCTGCTCGTGCATTTTCTATACATCTGTTCTTATCAACTGGTTTTTCTAACCTCGTGTCTCTCTGAGCTTGTTGTAGTCCATTTGCCATATAACATATTTTGACACGTCACATCTTGCTTTCCAAGATTCTTTTCTCCTTGGCACGAATGTAGAAACTGGTTAAGTTACTACACCCTGTCTGTATTCATCAAGTCGAACAAGTTTTTTTTGTTTGTTTGTTTTCTCATCTATCTATCCACACATGTGGGCACAAATCTCAGGATATCAGCAAGAAAAGCTGCAGAGTAAAGCAGTATGGAGATGTTAAGAGGATTTCCTAAGAAATCTACAGATTATTTATTAGGATATTCTTTGTTTTGGGCGGTACTTCCAACGGTCTTAGTAAATGATTAGCCGTTATAATAGTGTGTGGCATTCAAAAGATTTTGTATGGAAATGAAATTAAATGGGGAAAAAAATGAACAGGTGTGTACCTTTGTATAAAATTTTATAATTTGCCGTCTTGGTTTGTTTGTGTCCCTGCAGGTGATTCGGGGACTTCTAAAATTCTGGCCCAGGACCTGCAGCCAGAAAGAGGTAAGACTGATAACACCTCAAGGTGACGTTAATGTTTTGAGAACTTAAATAAACAATTACACATTTTAAAAACGCACAATTAAATTTAAATGTGTTTTATAGTTGCTTTCAAACTGTCAGGGTTTTTAAACAGACTTCACTTTACATTACGGCATTTGGCAGACGCCCTTACCCAGAGCAACTTGCATTTATATCTCATTATACTGTACATCTGAGCAGTTGAGGGTTAAGGACCCAACAGGGGAAACATGGTGGTAGTGGGATTTGAACCTTTGACCTTCTGAACCGTAGTCCAATGCTTTAACCTCACTGAGCTACCTTAATAGCATGTAACATTGTGGTTGCTCTGCTTTTGTGTGTAGATCATGTTCCTGGGTGAAATCGAGGAGATCCTGGACGTCATTGAGCCGACACAGTTTAAGAAGATTCAGGAGCTTCTGTTCAAACAGATCTCCAAGTGTGTAGCAAGTCCTCACTTTCAGGTACAAACAAACCCACGTGGTCTCAATTATAGTAAACATCTCATGTTTAACTTTCTGTATGGTGTATGGTCAAAAAACATGTTTCAGACGCTTGAAATGGCATTGACTGTACCTAACACTGAATCGTGGTTTGAGTGTTTTCTGACCTGACTATGTGCAATCTTATTGAAAAAAAAAAAAAAAAAACAGGTAGCAGAGCGGTCGCTGTACTTCTGGAACAATGAATACATTCTGAGTCTGATCGAGGAGAACATAGACAAGATCCTGCCGATCATGTTCACCAGCCTGTACCGGGTCTCTAAAGAGCACTGGAACCAGTAAGTGTTGTCTAGATTGTGTATAACATGCTACCAGGTGTTTGGGTGTGTACTGAATGTTAGACCCAATCTTAGAATAATAAATATATTCCCAGTGGTTAGTGATGCTGCTTCACATCTTTAGGGTCCCAGGTTCAGTCCTGAGGTCCGTGCTATGCATGTTGGTTACCTACAGATTTCCAGTTTCCTCCCATCTCCCAGAAACATACCAGTGGGGTGTATTGCTGTGATAAATTGTTCCAAGGTGTGAATAAGTTTCTGCATGGTGTCCTGAGATAGACTGGCGTTCCATCTACTGTAGGTTGCGTTCCCAGCTCACTCCCGGTGTTCATGTCTCTGGATCCAACCCTGATTAAGATAAAGTAAGAAAGTGGGTGAGCATCCAAGTATAGAAAACAGAACACAGTTATGAGGGTAAAAACTTCCGTTATTTCTCTATATAATCCTCTACTACACTAACGCACTTATCCCAGTGTTTCACTAGTGCCATTGGATACCATTAAAGCAGAAAGATTTCTCTGTATGGTGCAGCCATGATCAGACTGCCTGTTTCAATGGCTGAAATGCCTGGCCTCCCAGGAACTCCTTTAACGGCCAGACATGTTCAAATGATTTAGAAGAGAGCTCAGGACTGTACAAGGGATGTGGGAATAACTCCTAGCCGATAGCAGCAGCAGAGTCGAGGGTCTGTGTGCAGTTTGTTTCAAAGTGTATGGACTTGTCTACCCTGACAAGGACAGTCTGGGTTATTCCATACATCTCCACAAGAGTGCGCTCTGAATAAAAGTGAAGCAGCTTGGCAATCTTAAACTGATTGTAAAAGTAATTAAATTTTTAAAAAGCCGAATTATAATGTTTTTTTTAATGCTTATCAGGTTACAACTTGCTATTCTTGTTGGGCATCTCTTTTCAACACTGAAGAATTCTAAATACCGTAAAGTAATTGATCTAATTATTAGATTTTTCATGAAATTTTCACGAAAGTCAGGAACATTTTGCACAATAATGTGTACATTTTTTAATGTCTGTTTTGTATCTGCTTTGTACCTTTACAGGCCCCAAAAAGCAATGTACTGTATGTGTCATGTATATTTGATGTATGCATATATACAGTATATAATTTTATGTATATTTGAAAAAAAGAAAAGAAAAAAAAATCAGGTAGTCGTACGTTTATTCGCTGTCGAGTATTAAAGTAAAAGGACACTGTACATACTTAAATGTTTTTTCGCTTGCTTTTCCTTCAGGACGATTGTCGCACTGGTGTACAACGTGTTGAAAACGCTGATGGAGATGAACAGCACACTGTTTGACGAGCTCACGTCCTCGTACAAAGCAGACAGGCAACGGTGAGAGCGTGGGAGATGGTCTGACTTTTATAAACTGCTGACTAACACTCTACTCTGGAGATTATACTGTATATGCCACCGTATACGGTATGCCAGGGGTGGGATGAGTGTGGAGAAATGATGCACAAGTCAGGTTAGGTATGGATAAAAAGACAAGAAATTTAACTAAAATGTACTTGAGTGAAAGTTGAGTCGGTTTTTAATATTCCGAAATAATACTTTATTACAATATATAATATACGTTATTTAACTAGTTTTTACTATTGCTAGTTGATGGTAGTGATTAAGTCAGGAATATAAGGAGAAAAAAAAAACATTCTGCTTAAAAGAGTCCAGTTTCCTCAGCGCTATATTAGCTTAGCACACTCCCAGAGGAAAACCCGGCAGTGACATCAGCAGCTTCCCCTAAATGTAAATGCAGGTTAAATAAAGGTTGCTGTGTTAAAGTGTTCTCTCTCTCTCTCTCTCTCTCTCTCTCTCTCTCTCTCTCTCTCTCTCTCTCGTGTCCTCAGGGAGAAGAAGAAGGAGCAGGACAGGGAGGAGCTATGGAAGAAACTTGACGAGCTGAAGATTTCCAAGAACCCGAACAACAGCCACAGCATCCTGAACAGCAACAATAACAACAACCAGGCCGAGAAGCAGAACAGCTCATTCAGCACTGCTACAGACGGCGCTAACACACACACACACCATAACGACCAGTACACCAAATGACACAGGACCTGCTGTCAGATCGAAACCAGCGGCACTCCGTCTCTCAGCTGAAAAACGCACTCTGTAGATCTACACGGACTGATTTTATCTATGAAAATGAAATATTTTAGTTATGTAAGTCTATTTTTGGACGTCGAGTGCCGTCACTTTATTACTTGACTCGCAGATAGATGTTTTCCATCGTACGCTATTATCGTGGACATTACCGCATTCTGTTCTGGAGGAGGCAGTCGTGAGCAGTGTTCTTACTCGGAGATGAATCCTGTTTTATTCAGGATTAGACAACATTACGAAGGCTGTTTTCTAAAGTTTCATTCGCGCTTTATTTTCCCCCCCGCACATTTGGAGGCGATTTTGAGAATGCAGTATTGGGACATCAATAGTTTCAGCATCGTTGTTAAGGTCACACTGGGTTTCTGATGAGTACACACGGGTCGAAAAAAGACCAAACAGATCGGCGGAGTAAATGTAATGATGTATCAAGATCAGCTATGTGGGACATTTCTTCAAGAAACTCCAGAGACACGATGTCCGAGCAACTGTTACTGCATAATTTTGACAAGTTTTATCCAGAAAGAGAGGATTAATGTCGTTGATTCATATTAATGTTTGTTGTAAATTGATCTCTGTGTAATGCGTGTGTGGCGTTCAAGTCAAACCGGGACTGATGAAATTTCTTGTGAATGAAGGAGTGAAACTGATTGAGTGTTGCAAAAGACTTCGAGCACCGTACGCTAATGAGATTCTTAGCTGAAATGAAACGTTTGAATGGTGCAAACATTTTAAAGAAGATATTTGTGAATGACGATCCCGGCCAAGGTGGTTTGGAGCCCACCACTATTCGGGTAGTGGAACGAATGAGCTTTGAAAATTGACATAACTTGTCGCCAACCTGCGGAAGAGATGTATCTGTCTGTGGGAACTGCACACACAATCATTTACGAACACTACTTGCACATTACAGGAGCTCGACTGGGAGTTTTTGCCACGTCCAGGCAGTCCGATCATGGCTCCGTGATCATGAGAAAACTTTCTATGTTGATGGTATCCAAACACTGGTGAAACACTGGGAATAAGTGCATTACTGTAGAAAGGGATTATATAGAGAAATAAATGTAGTTTTTACTCTCATAACTGTGTTCTGATTATTCTGCGGCAAGTCAAAAGTCCCGGTTTGACTCGAACGCCCCTCGTATAAATGATAGGTGTTTTTTTTGTTTGTTTGTTTGTTTGTTTTGATTTGTTTTTTTTAAATTAGAGTCATCACTAAATTGCAAAGAAAGTCTAAATAAAGTAAAGCATTCTCCTTCACAGTTTCACAGTTAACCTTATTCATCTGTTGCACTATAAGGTATTTACTTTCTACTAAGGTATTTACTGTTTTTTTGGAGCATAAGTGGTGGGAGGGGGTAATTTTAGTCTTTCTTACCTTTTTTCTTTTAAATAAAGAACATGGCAAAATCCTCACACTGGAACATAAAAGATTAAAATGAAAGAATAAAGTATAGAACACCTTGCTGTTAGTAGCACCATAGTGTTAGTGTTCTTCTTCCTATGTTCCAAGCACATGGCAATAGGTGGTCCGGGTACAGTAAATTGTCCCTGTGTGTGAATTAGTGGGTGATTGTGTTTATGTGTGTGTGTATGGTGTCCTCCAATTCACTGGGCTTATTTCTGATTTAAAAAAAAAAGTGGCTCCAGTTCCACCATGTCCCTGACCACGAGGAATGATTAAATGCCACATACAGCACCGTATTCATAAATGTACTGTACAGTATAAAATAAGACACTCTTACAGAAGGATTTATGAGGGACGCTTTTCCAACACGTTATTTCAGCATTTATTAGCATTTATAAGCTTTTTGTTGTTGTTGTAACGTGACACCATTTTTAACTTCAGATTTGGAATTGGAACACAGAAATTAAAAACAATTAAATTCCTACTGACCTTTAGATCATGAAAACACAGTCGTGTCAGAGTTAACAATTTATTAGTTGAATATCAAGTAATGTCATGAATGAACACTATTAGGAGTGTAACATTCATTCATCTTCTATACTGCTTCATCCTCTATTCAGGGTCGCGGGAGGCCTGGAGCCTATCCCAGGAAGCTTAGGGCACGAGGCAGGGTACACCCTGGACAGGGTGCCAATCCATCGCAGGGC
>JAQMYL010000020.1:11674993-11691165 GCA_030014365.1 Clarias pachynema
AAGACACAGCAAAAGCAAAATAAACAGACCAAAGGAGGCAAAAAAAAACATCTACTATACTGCAGCTTAACCTACACTGTTTACCCTTTTTATTATTATTATTTTTGATAAATAATGAAATGTGAAACGCACACACAAAAAATCTTAGAATAATATAAATAAGAATTATTTGCTACTTTATCCTATCCTAAAGTACAGTATGCAAACAGTCACTGACTATAAAATGCATCATGGTTGATGTACACACCCTGGAGCAATTAATATGATTTCACTGACATGAATTCTTTTAACCCTGACCGAAGCAGTGAGTAGCTTCTCATTTCTTAAACAATCATGTAGGAAGACGTATCCCTTGGTCGGAGAAAACTCTTTCGGAAGGGACAAATAATCGGCCTGCATCAAGCAAAGAAAACAGCCAAAGAGCTGATGACCTGAATGCTCTGAATGAGCAGGTTATCCCATCAATGGATTTTTTTTTTTTCCCTTTCCTGATGTCACAGACATATTCTACGACTCAAATTGTGAAAGAGCGGTTCAGGGAGAATGAGGAATCATTATTACATACTGTATAAACTGGCCACTGTGTTTCTGATTCAAAGCTAAAAGCGGACAATGTGTGAATCTTTGTGGCTGGGCAGTGTCTGTGATATAATGTCATCCAGGCCTGCATTTATTCATTATCGTTATTATGTACTGTATTAACGTTGACAGGTCTATATTAAAACCACATACATAAACATTTATATTGGCCACACAGTAGTATACATATATTAAAAGTAATTTAAAATTCTTACCAATAACCAAAAGAGGTACAGAATAAACCATGTAGATGGTGAACGGTCCTGTAAGTCTTATAAGCTTCTCTTTATTCCACTTATTCCACTTCAGCTAACTAACTGTTCCGAGGTTGAAACCTAAATAGCATTAAATGGAAATAATAGTGTGCTATGTAGGGTATAGAATCCCTTGTTACAAATACAGAGTAGTGCACTTGATCAGGGTTTATCGAGAGATTGGGGATTCAGCCTTGTGTTAGAAGTTAGTTATCTTTGTAGCTTGCATTACCCATGAACAAGGCAGTGAGGTGAGTCATGAACCTGTCAGCGTGGTGGCGGAAGCTTGCACTCATGTTAACTGGCAGAAATGTCTGATCAAAACACAAAGACAGATGGTTCAGAGGAAATTCAGAGTAACTTAGAAGCACTTACTAAGGAGACAAAGTGTTGTTTAAGATGACTTAATGTTAGCGGGCTTGTTTCCATGCTGAAAGTGCTTCTCTGACTGGTTTCGAATGTGGCAAGCAGCTGCTCTCCCCTCTTTCCAGTACCGCAGACCACGATTGAATCTTTTAGCGGTGCACAGAAACGGATCGTACCGGCAGACACAAGGAATTCTGAACAAATTCTGTTAATTAATTTTCATCTGTGGTGTAGTGGTTAACACTTGCACCTCCAGGGTCCGGGTTCGATTCCCGGCCAGGCTCGATTCCCGTCTCTGTGTGCATGGAGTTTGCATGTTGCTTGGTGGGTTTCTTCGTGTACTCTGGTTTCCTCCCAAAGACCTGCAGATTAGGATAACTGGAGTTCCAAAATTGTCCATAGTCAGTGTATGTGTGTGTGGCACCCTGTCCAGGTTGTACCCCGCCTCATGCCCTAAGCCTCATGGGATAGGCTCCAGGCCCCCCGTGACCCTGAATACAGGATAAAGCGGTATAGATAGTGAGTGAGTCACCAACAACACTGACCATACTTTGTGTCAAGGGAAGTGACAGGTTTATGTCCAACACGCCACATAAACCATGTAAAAACAGTTATAAGTGTTGATATGGTAACGCTTTCTGTCAACAAACATTTACAGTGCATAGAAGGTGTCCAAAAGGGTGGCAACCCATACAATGTAACAATCAAAGGTCTGGTCAAAGGATAGTGAGTGTCTCTGATTTCTCTTTTCTGTAGTAATAGTTTCAAGAGAGAGAGAGAGAGAGAGAGAGAGAGAGAGAGAAATGAGAATCTGGTTTATAGGAACTAAATAGTTTCGTGGACATTCCACTCACTCTCATTCATTCACTGTCTATATCGATTTATCTTGTCTCCAGGGTTGTGGAGGGCCTCCAGACTATCACAGGAGTCATAGAGCACAAAGTAGGGTACACCCTGGATGGGGTGTCAATCCATCGCAGAGCACACATACATATATACACACGCTCATTCATACACTATGGGAAATTTGGGATCGCCAATTAGCCTAATCCGCATGTCTTTGGACTGTGGGAGGAAACCGGATTACCCGGAGGAAACCCACCAAGAACAGGGAGAACATGCAAACTCCATGCGCACAGACTCTGAGGCAGGAATCGAACCCGGATCCTGAAGGTGCAAGGCGACAGTGCTAACCAGTAATCCACCGGGAAATTCCGCAATTATTAATGGATAAAATGTATGTCAAGTGGTCTAAATTAGAGCAATAAATTACATTAGAATGTGCTGTCATTGGCAACTAATCAACTTTTGTTATAATATTACACTACCCTGACGTTTCCTATAGGAGCACAATCCAATGTTTTTTCTTCTTTAAATAACACTATTCAGTCATAACTCTCAGATGATCTCATAATGCATCTTATTATCATCTCATAATGCATCTTATTATTATTACCATGTTATTGCATCCTATTCAGATCCAGAGGCAGCTACAGACTAAAACACAGAGTCAGCCTCGAGCAGCTTTGGGTTTGTACCTTTAGGAATGAGGATGAAGAAGCATGTAAGGATGAAGAGGGACATTTCCACCTGAAGAAGACACTCGTACTAGCCTGGTCTGTCTCTTTCTGTCTGCTGACATTCAGGTGAGTTAATCAAATTGAAATTTAAAAAAAACGAAATGTAAATATGTGATCTGAATGCTGCTCATTATTTATGTATAAGACAACACAAGTCCACATTTACATAGAAACTGAAATAGTATAATCGGTGTTTGTGATTGCATTTAGTATCTCTTGCACTCTTAAAGTCTTTAAAGTTTTATTGAAGTTTCAAAGGGATTTTTACGCCCTTTCCATAAAAACAGTTGTTTCTTTAAAGTTCAGTTTTTGTTGTTTTTGATGAAGGACGTCATTTTGGGGGATAATTTCACAGAAATGTAACCTAGAAATCCACGTCCGCCTACACACTTCACAACTGACTCAGGTTTTAATTCAACTTTGGCAGTCTGTTTGCACCTTAAAAAAAAAGCTGTTTGAGAGACGAAAATAGGCACTCTCAGACACACGTCATCATAAACATTGTTACATTTCCCATTACATTAAGAAGACGTCATGAACAACAATCCGGTGTCAGAAATCAAATATTTCACTTTATATTCACTTTATTCACTTTACAAAATATTAAAAATGTAATAGCAGTGTGGAGCCATAAACTGTAAGCTTTATTAAAGTTATTCTAAATGTTGTACAACATGTTTTTTTTCTAATATAATATAATTTTCTTTTTGGAAAGCTTAGTTTTGCTTTGCCAGGTGTGAACCCTCCTACTACTTTTCCTACTTTCAGTGCTACTTCTGATATTACCATCTGCTTCTCTGTGTGACTCTCTATGTATAATACACATAGGAAAAGGAAACACTTCAATAAATCCACCACTGTTACACAGAAGGTCAGAGGTTCAAGCCACAGCACTTCTCGATGGCCCATGTTGGGCTCTAGAGCAAGAACTTCAACCCTCTTTATTCCGGAGTCACTGTATAAATAGCTGACCCTGCGCTCTGACCCTCAATTCGCAACAAGTTGATGAGGTAGTGACGAGGATGAGTTCCTCTTCCTCTTCCTCTTCCTCAGAGGACTCCTGAGATGCCTCCTTTTACTCATTCTTGGGCTTCTTTTCTGAAGATGGTCCCCACGAATATTTCATACCAAGTCAAATAGCAGCCATTAAGATATTTATACCAATTTATACCAAGACAAACAACTATATGGACAGATAGATTGATAGACAGACAGATGCATCACTAGGATGATGAGTAGGAGTGTTCTAAACTGATACGGTGTACTTTATGTGGTTGTACACACCTCTGCAGCGAAACACTTTTAATCTCACATGACCCATCATTGCACTTCCTGCTTTCCCATATCAAGCTCTAAAACCTAGTCAGGTGCACTGACCTCATGGAAAGTCCATTGTTTTTGCTGCCTTTTACCCGCACTATCAGTCTTTTCAGAACCGGAGATCCACTCGATTTCTTGGCCTTACCCATTCTCTTTTATCCAATCCATCATTTTCATTCAGCGGTTTGAGAAGCGCCATTGATTTGATTCTGTAAAGCTGCTTTGCAACAATGACCATACCAATTTAAAAACAAAAATTTTACTGATGTAGGAAAATAAAAGAATTCAACTACAGTATTGTGCACAAGTCTTGATTTCTTTATATTTACATAAAATATATAGAAACAAAATAAAGATTTTTTTTTTTTTACTGTGACAGGCTCCAAAATGCCCAAAGATACAAATTAAAAATCGGTTGTTTATGTAACAACCTCAGCAGCAGCCTCATTTCCCCTCTTGTCTGTTCCAACCACTCAGCATTCAGCATCACCGGTCTGATCATCTACACCTGTTTTTCATTGGTTCATGGATTAAGTTAGATTTGTTTTTATGCTTGGATGATTCATAGCTCACTGCGTCATTGAATGAAAGTAGGCCGATTCTGTGTGGGATTGTACACCACTAAAAAATTCAGTGGTGGCATGCAGTATTGGAAAGCGTGGAGAGCAGCTGCCTGCCAAAACCCACACTTAAAACCCGTCACAGTAGCACTTTCGGTCAGAAAACACATTTGCTAATGTTGTCATCTTAAACAACACTGTGTCATATTATTATTATCTGCTTCTAAGTGGTGCATCTGAACCATCCATGTCGTGTTTTACTGCTAATTGAGCACAAGCTTCTGCCAATATGTTGATATCCATTTCAGTGGGGTTTTGGCATTCAGACCTCTGCTGCAAAATCTCCAAAGTAAAACATGTAGCAGAATGAGGTTCATGATATCCTGTTTTCACAGACAGCAGCTTAGGTAAGCTGCGCGTGAGGTGACGAACAGGGATTCTCTGTAAATGCTCATTCTTTACTTCTTAAACACAGCGTCTGTGAAAGGGTGCGTTTAAAAAAAATTTTTTATCTGGGACGTTCAATTAAAACAGAACAAGTTATGAGGATTTTTGTAGTTTTGGCCAATTTTCACATAAGCCTGTTAAATGTCAAGTGTTTATTATTTCGTTCTACTCCATATTCCAATTATTAGAAGGCTGATTTAAAAAAAAAAAGTAAGTATGCATGAAATAATAAAGAAATAAAGAGAGCAAGCTTGTGGTCGTAGTACTGGAAAGGATCTAAAACTTTCACCCCTGCATGTGACATGAATGATCTTCCACTGACTATGTTTGTGTTGCTGAATGAATAGCAGAAACTGAATTAAAAGAAGTTAAAAAACCAAATGGGAACTGAAGATTGAAAAATAGAGAACTTGGCGGAGGAGGATTAATTTGAAGAATTTATTGGAGCCATCGTCGGATTTTATTACTTTACATAAAACTAAATTCCTATTAAGTAATTAAATTAAGTAATATTCAGATGTTTTGATGTTTGAGCATGTGATTGAGCTCTGCATGAATGTACACTGGAAAGCAAAGGCCTATTGGTGTGTCAGGCTGAAGCAGTCGTCAAGGCACTGTGTGGACAATATTGATAATCTCATGGTCTTAATCATTTGTATTGATGATAGTAGTGTTTTTTTTTTTTCACCTCCACTTTCGACCAAATGCTTCGTTATAATGTAAGACAGTGGCGTGTGACCGGTGGAAAAAAAAAAGGGAAGTAAACACAGAGGAAGCTAAATTTCCTCCAGCACCACAGAAAAGGCTGTTTCACATACCACGAAGCTAAATTCTGGACTGCTCACATGCTCAATGACGGGGTATTCCACGTCACACAGAGAAACTCATAGAGGGAAATCAGCCATCTATAGGAATAGAAGAGGGACTTTTGGTAGCCAGGACAGTACTACTGTGAAACATACCAAGTTTTGACATTTTCCCTGAAAAGCGCAACTTCAGTTTTTTGTGTCTATGCCATACAGATGATTATTACACCAATGCACAGTTTGAGTTATTATAATTGCTATACATTTTATAAACTATTTTGATAAAATGGGCTGTGTTTAAAAAAAATAGTCATAGACCCCATGGATATGTTTCTTGGACCCCCATGGCTCCATGACACCTAGACTGAGGGACCCTCACCATGGTCTTTCCTGGTTTTCATTTCTTTCTACACTGTAAAAACAATGCTGAAGCCGTCCACAATATACAATAATCTCCTTTGAACAGTTGATGTTGAGGAATCATAATGGCTCTAATCTGAGGTGCATTCAAAAATTAATTGGTGATTTTGGAATGAGCTTCTCCTCTGCAGCAGAGGTTTTGATCTTGCTTTGATCGCCAGTTGCACTTGACAATTCTGTTCTTGCAACAACCGTCCCAGAACAGCTGACCTTCATGTCATAAAATAACACCTGACTGTTGCTGTTGTTCCTTAATTACCAAATACCATATGTGGTATTTCATAGTTTTGAAAAAAAATTAAATCCAGTATTGTTCTAGAATGTGGAAAATAAATCCATACTTGTGTCCAGACTTTTGACTGGTACTGTATGTATTTAACGTCTTTCATTCAAACCTATAACTGAAGTCAAGATCAAGGCCATAATTCAGAAAGTTCTGAAAGTTCAGAAAGTTCAGAAAGTGGAAAGTCCAGAAATCACCCCTCTAATAAGGTGGTTAGATTTTCTTTTAACAGTTTTCAACAGTTAACCCAAGGAATTTACTTTCATTTACAAGTTACAACACAGAGCACATGACAGGGTGTATACACATCCCACATAAGCCACTATTGCAACTTTCAAAACAACACAAACACAGTTTACACACTTTTCACACGTTCTATTAGGGCACACGCCTCCTGAAATGCGTCACGTGTCCGGTGTTGGTGTGACAGCCCAGATTCAGAGCTCTAGGTACTTTTGGTGTGTGTTACCATTTCATGCCAAGTCAAATAGCAGCCATTAAGATATACCAATAGATAGATAGACAAACAAATAAATAGACAGATAGATGCATCACTAGTATGATGAGTAGGAGTGTTCTAAACTCATACGGTGTACTTTATGTGGTTGTACACACCTCTGCAGCGAAAAACGTTTAATCTCACATGACCCATCATCACTGCAGGTTCCAAACCGCCATGGCTAACTATTTACAACTGTCTCATCTGCACTATTTGTGCATGAACTTCCTGCTTTCCCATATCGAGCTCTAAAATCTAGTCAGGTGCACGGTCCCCATACAGGGAGAATTTCCACTTGTCGACACAGTGTGAAGGTGAAAAGAGGAAGTGGCGGTGTTACCATGACGCTTCTTCCTGTCCCCATGACTCTGTGCAGTTTCCGCTCGTTTAAAAGAGGCCGCATGGGTGCAGCCAGTCCATCAGTGGGTGCAATTCGTGCTTGAGTGTCACGTGTACGAGCTCTGTGGATCAGTAACTCAAACCATGCTGTTATTTTACCTGCAGTTCGTCTGAAGTTAAAGAACGCTGGTTAGATACTGTTCACAGGTATGTGCCTCTCTCTCTCTCTCTCTCTGATACTATATTATTATTATTCTGTTTATTAGTAGTACATTCATTAGCAAATCATATATAAAGTAAACATTAATATGTATGCAATGTGGCACAGTAATCAGTCCAGTAATCGTACAGATGTGTTATTAGTAAAAAAAAAAAAATTTTTAAATTATGTGTATTGTTTTGTTTAAGAAATTCGATTTGACTATCCATAATGCTAGAATTGTCTCTTATTAATGCTGTTAATATTAATACACTAACACATCTGATGTCTGATTGAATTCAGGTTCATAACGATTTTTGTTTTCTGATTGATATATACAGTATGTAAGAATTAATTGATGTTCCCCCGATATTGTTATTGTCATATATTATGGTACAAAGCATCACTTTTTACAGTTTTCCTGAAATAAGCTAGTTAACTAGTGGATACCCAGTGCATACTGGTGCATAGCATTGCTTGCTTTTCGCTTTTATTTAGTTATTGTTTTAGATTGTTTTTGTTTGTGGTGAGGCGGCACATTAGCTTAGTGGTTAGTACCGTTGCCTTGCACCTCCAGGGTCCGGGTTCGGGTTGCAGCTCTGTGTGTATAGAGTTTGCATGTTCTTCCCGTGCTTGGTGGGTTTCCTCCGGGTACTCCAGTTTCCTCCCACAGTCTAAAGACATGCAGATTAGGCTGACTGGCGTTCCCAAATAGTGTGTGAGTGGGTGTACAGTATGTGTGTGTGTGTGTGTGTGTGTGTGTCCTATGCGATGGATTGGCACCCTGTCTAGTCTCCTGGGATAGGCTCCAGGCACCCCGCGACCCTGTATACACGATAAAGCGGTATAGACGATGAGTAAGTGAGTGAGTGTTTGTGGTCACTGACAAAACAGTATCGTAAAATCTAAAGTGAATATCCTTTAATGCCAAATCTGTACATGATTACTATAGAAGATGATAAAGGTCACAGCATTTATTGAATGTCATTTAGGGTCTTTATTTTTAGTGTGTAACCCAATGTTAGTATTGTGTGACTAATATTCTACTGACTAACATATGACACTTATTAGAAGGTAAATATTTTAGTCACGATAAAAAAAAAAATATATATATATATATATATTTTTTTTTTTTTTTTTTTTTTTTTTTAGTAATTATAGGTAGAAAGTTGAAAGAGAAACCACTAACCATACTGCATATGATTGACAGGAAAACTACAGAGGCTAGGAAGAGAACTCCTACAATTTCCCCACCTCCAATTGTCCTCATGAAGGTCTTGAGCAGCACTACCACAGTAAGTGCACCTACTTGTGGAATTTCCTTCGAGATCAATAAAGTATCTATCTATCTATCTATCTATCTATCATATCAATTTGTATTAAGTCTCTACAGACTTGTAATTGATGCATTTTATCTTAAACCAGTGTCCAAATGCATGCTCTAAACTTTAGACTTCAATCCACATTTTTTAAAGTGTCCATAAACTTTCATTACAACTTATCAATTAAATTTTTTTTCTACCATTTTTACTAGTTGGTTTTTAAGTTCCTTTTTATGTGTCTAACTCTATATGCCCTGTCCTTGTGTGGTGTGTTGCAGAATAAATCTCTGAGTGGAGGAGGAATGGAGGACGGTGTCATCGACTTGCAAGCTAATGTAAGTATTAATTTCTCAACACATTCAAAAATATATATATTATCACAGAAGCCCGGCAGCTCGTTTTGGTTGTTTTTGTGAGAAAAAGAAAAAAGGCGTGGCAGGCATGCAGCACAACACAACACCAGTGTGGTTTTTGAGGGTGTGGATGCAGTTAGACTGTATACTCTGAGTGTGTATTGCCACACACTCACACTTCTCACTGTTTTCCAGGCTCTCCATGGCAGCGGCAAAGGCAACGTCTCCTCCCCGCAGTGCAAGCCCGAGATGGTGATTGGTGAGTTCAAACTCGAATGAAAAAGGCGCTTTGTGACCACAAGTATGGTTAGGGGCCCTCCAGAGTGTGACTCTGAAACTGAGTGGGAGAGAATAAAAAAAGCAGTGAGTAAGGGTGTGAAAAGAAGAAGAAGGCGAAGACTTGAAGATCCACAGCAAAATTCCTAGTGTTGAATTAACCCCCAGAGTGACAAAATGGTCACAAATGTGAGAGATTTTGTTGTGTAGCTAGATAATTAGATAGAGATAGAGGTCGAGATGAAAGTGTGATTTTATGCCCAGAGCTCTAACTCATGTGTGCCCACTTTAAGTTTCATCCTCTGTGTCAGTCTGATATATTCTTACCAACCCTCCTTTTTCACTCTGACTCATAATAATGTGCTGAATTATTTTTGACCTTGGCAGAACATGATGGTGGTAAGAAGGGCCTGCTCTCCAAGCTGAAGAGAAGAGACACACACACAGGCATACCCACACAGCCAGGACACAAGACAAGCCTGCTGTTTGGACAACCTCTTCCTAAAGATGCGAAAATCCCCAAACCCATTGCTGTACGTCTTATTGTCTTCCTAAATATACTGTATATATAAATATGTATTCTTCATCTTACAATCAGCACTTTTATAACCAGGTTGAGTAAGGACTTAAATTGATTGAGAACTGATTATTTGCGTAAAAGTGTTTTATTCCTTTTATTCCACAACCATAGATGGACGAACAAGTTCATCCTTGTCATCGCTTACCTTATACTAGTTTCCTATCGAAATGATAACACTGTAAATACACATGATTACGCTGGAGATTTTGTTCAAACTTTCTTTTGCACCAACACTTTTACACTTTATGCATCACCAGAACCAGTCGCTCTTTAGTTTCTGTCTCCACATTCATGCATGCAACTTTTGCTTATTTTGCAAAATCATTAATACTGCATTCCGATCATTTTCACACATATTCGCCATCTGCAGCCTCACAACATTTCACCTAAGATAGTTATCTCACATATTTGCAACCTGTAGCCGTGTAACATTTCACCTACTGTACAGTATATCTTCAAAAGTAGTGGCAGGGAGACAGATAATGCTCTTCAAGATATTTCTCCTAAACTAACATTATACCAGTATCATACTGTACACAGAAGGCAGAAATGATACTACTGTATAAATGTCTGCGCACAACTCCACAGTCATAACTCAGCTCTTTTCCCACCTGCATACACAAGCTACATCTGAGATCTAATCAATAGGAAATGTTATATCAGATAAACCGATGGTGGGGTTTTCAGATGAAACGAATCTGATGTTAGCATCTCCACCTCTGTTTAACTATGTCAAAAAGATCTTCTTTTATTTCTTCTCCTGTTAACGTATCTTCCTCATCTTCGTCTTTTCAGGAACTTCTCGTGCTGCTGTGGAGGAAAGGTCCCGAAACAGAGGGAGTTTTCCGGACAGCGTGTAACAGCAAAAACCTGAGTGCTGTCCGTGAACAGCTCAACTCTGGGGTTGCGGTTGACTTGGAAGCACTGCCTGTGACTTTGCTGGTTGGATTGTTAAAGGTAAACATGCTGTCTCTATTGCAGCAACCATTTATACATCCATCTGCATTATTACAGTATGATCATGCCTTCAATATCCCAGTATATACTGGGGCAAAATCTTAAGTCTCCAGGATCTTTCAGTCATGTGTAATAGAAAATTGTGTATTGTCTTGTGTTTTGAACCGTGATCCTGGAGGCTTGATATTTGATAACAGGGCATGTTAGACTAATTTCTAACCGCAGTGACAAAAGTATCAAAATATTAGTCAGTTGCGGAAGATACAAGTCGATAATGAATAATACCGATGTCGCTCTATTGGCAGACTTTCCTGAGGGACCTTCCAGGTAGCCTGCTGGTGACTGAGCGCTACACTGAGTGGACAGAAGCACTGGTGAAAGCGAATAAAGAAGACCTACCTGCTGAGTTAAGAAGGTAAGCATGGAGTAGATAGAAAGAGAAACCAAGGAATGGGCACAGTTAGGTACTTTTTATTTCAAGAAAGCACCTAACTTCACTGGTGCAAAGCAAAAAAGAGGAATAGAAAGCGGGACTTTCAGTGGACTTTTCTCTTTTTAAATAGGGAACAGCTGAATGTCAACGTATCATGCTGTTAAAATGGCGGGACATCACTTCTGCTTTTGGAGTAGAATGAGACATGAGAGTCTGGTTAAAAAAGAGCACCAATCTGATTTGTCGTTCTTCCTCTTTTTTTCTGTGTTTAGGATTGTTTCCAAACTTCCTGAAGCCAACGGCGTCCTGCTGCAGCACCTGCTCTGTTTGCTGTGCCGCATTATCCAGAGATCAGAGAAAAACAAAATGGATCCCAAAAACTTGGCCATCTGCATCGGTCCAACTCTGCTACAGCCCGGCAGCCTGACGCTAGATGTGAGCACGGTCGAAAAGGTTAGACACCTGTCATCTCATTCTTACTCATACAGCCCAGAAAGATCAAAGTGTGGTTAGTCGATGCGTGACAAACCACACTTTTCTAGTTTTCACTTGGCAAATATTTTTGTTTGCAGAAGTACGAGTGCGACTTTGTATGAGCCAAAACAGTTTAAAAAACAAACACAGAGGGAAAAAATTATGTCAGAAAAAATAAATCGTATGCAGAATCAGATGTATATTAGATCTATTTCGAAATTGTCTATAAATTACTAATGAACTGCTAGTTTAGGACAGTTTTTTGCAACACTACAGTGGAAATTTTCAGAATCATCGAGACAATCACTTCTAGGAAAATGTTTTTTGAACACCTTTCACGTTCGTGTAGAGCTCGAAAACAGGTGGATAATAAGCCAGCTGGGCCTGTAGACTCTCCACGTTTTCACTGTAGTTATTATGCATTCCCGATTAGATCCACATTGTTTTAAAAAATAATATAAAACATTTTAAACAATGTTTTCCAATGTAATGTATAGACAATATCTGATAAAACTATTAATGCAGGGTGTTGAAACTTTTTACTGGACACTTCATAAGAAACAGCTACCTCATAGATTATCAGTGGCTCCTTATCGGTAACATCATCCATATTCTAAGTACTGTAAATATCTAAAAATTTGAATATCACTTTAAATGTCGAAAGCATGATGTTTACCTCAGACCTTCAGGGAAACTCCCCAAAACACAGCTTCACCACCGCCACTAATTATGCACAAATAGCCTACACTGACAGGCAATGCCATGTTTCCGTCTTCAACATCATAAATGTCATTTTTGTATTTTAGGTGACAAGCATAACCCAGTCCCTGATTGAAAATTGTTGTGAAATCTTTGGAGAAAAGATCCTGACTCTGCTTGGAGACCCGGAGGAAGAGCTGGGACATATCTCAGGTACAGACAAAAAACAAGCTAGTAACCCTGAATCCATGTAGTGCCAGATTTGGAGAGTTTCAAATTCACATTACATTTCAGTATATAGTAGTAACAGACACCAAAATCCTTGAAGGTTTAACGAGATTAAAATCCACGTGTCATGTATCAGCCACAATCATTAAATGACTCATAACACAACTTTGATTTTTTTTTTTTCCCGACACAGATACTCTGTCTTCACACCAGCACCACTCCGATTCTGACAACACCGATGGAGAGAACGGCGAAGCAACAGGACACACACACCAAGCATGTCCTCACATCCATATCCAGTGTTCAGTCAATCATTCCCACTCCTCAGAAGATATTTTCGAGACTGTCACCAAGCCCGTTGACCGGCGCAGCTCTGAGCCTGCCATCTTTTCCTTGGTCGGAGTGAAGGAACTCCAATTTCTGGCACGGAGTCACGACGACTGTTCCTCTGCTAAGGAGTATGAAGAACAGACGCTGAAGAAGCAAAACTCTGATGACTCGTTTCTACAACCACAGAGGAGACACTTGCAACCTTTACTGAGAAAAACCACCGGCAGTCTAAACCTCGAAGTCCCGGTCATCAACAAAACCTGCTCCTGCTCTTCAACTTGTTCTCTGGAAAGCACTAACTCTAACATCTCTGAGACTTCAGTGTTTGTCAGCTCTCCTTTACCTTCTCCTTCCAGCCCTCGGAAAACACAACCTGAGCGACATATGTCTCTTAATGGAAAATCTAAAACGGAAGCAAATTTGAGGCGTCCGTTCCCATTTAAGAGAGCCAAAAGCCTGGGGAATTTCTCCATTAACAGGGGAAGTGTCAAGAAAACGGAGGGACAAAAAGAAGGAACTTTTCCATGTGGAACATTGCAGGAGGACTCTCAGAACGAGACGGAGGTTCAGGACGTGCCGTTGAGGCGTCCGAGACCACTGTCGGCCATGGAGGTCTTTGAGCATGTAGACAGACGTGACCCTGGAAGTCCGCCATCCTACCAACAGGCTCTACACGCTGGAGTCCTGCAGGCACCTCCGAAATACCGTTCCATGACTGTGCACGATGCAAGAGAGCTGGGCCAAAGATCTCGGCCCACCTCTATGAACGATTACATCCTGGACCCTTCACCTGTTAGCCAACTTTTAGACAATTTTACCCTTTCGAACAATGGTTTACCTCAGCAGAACGCGTTTAGGCAAAGGGCCATGTCTGAGTCGGTAAGCTGCACCAGAATTGAAAAACTCAATCGTCGATGTAGTCAGCCTGTGTTCGAGGAACTCTCTTATGCAAAGGAGTCATATGTGTAAATTATAACTTTCGTTGTTTTGTTGTTTTTCACAATGTGCTTGCTACTCTGAGACATTCCCTGTAAGGCAGTGTCGTTTGTTTTTCTTCGTTTGTCTGTTTGTTTCTAACAGCTATTTAATATGCTAATGTAAAAATTATATCACCAGTCTAAAGCTATGTTTATGTAAATATTATAATGTGTAAATAGAACAACCTTTCTTTTGGTAATTTTGGCAAATTCACATATTTACTTTTGCACTGGAGCTACAAGGCTAATGTTGCTAACAAGTAAGAGAAGTCGGATATACAGTAGCTGCCTCAAATCACTGCAATGACTTCAGTAATCTTAGGCACACTTACCAATGTAGTTTAGTTATAATTTATCATCTGTAAACATGAACTAAACTTTACTGTGTAGCTAAATACTGTAAAGTCATGTAGGCGGCCATCTTGAATTACTTCTTTCCTTAACTTAATTAGGCATCGTTTTTGCCTCATAAACCTCACCTCACAAAGTTTTTAAGATAATTTTTTTTACCAGAAACTTGAGTTTTTTGCAATGGTCACAGGCACCTCCTGCTGTTTTATAAAAGTGTTTATTTAAATATATATCATATTTGTAAAATGATGTGGACTTGCATTTGTAAAAGGAACCTGTGTTCGACATTTGCGGCTTAAATCTTAAGATGCAAACAACAGCACCAGTCATGTCCTGACTGATTGACTACATTTGCACAAAATGCTGTATATTTTGTACTCTTCAAACAGTACTCTTTCTGACTGTTTGGCTAAAGAGTTTATTCTTAGTTTCCTGCATCAGCGTCTGGCACTTTCACAATGACACTTGTACATTATATATATATATATATGTTTGTTTGTGTATATGTCTATTTTATATGTTAATATCCCGCTTTCCTTCACTACAATAAACATCATGTTATATGAATTTCATCTTCAGGACATTCCATCCTTTAGTATCACATGATGCTATTTTGTGCAAAATTCAAATCTTTAATCAGAATCCTGATGCTCTGAAGCGTATATGTATGAACTGCTCTACTTCTATAAGGGGATTGCGTAACAGGGACAAAACCTCATTGAGAACAGAATGTTCTGCTTAAGAGAGGAAGTCAGCTCTGATCACATGGCTTGATTTGGTTTTTCTTTGAATTCTGTCTGCTTGTTGAACATGTGCCACCATTTCCTCCTTCTCAACTACGACTGTGCCTCACGAATATAGCTTTAAAGTGTAAATGTAGTTGGCTTTTTTTCCCCTCCTTCCTTTTGAAAATCGTTATCTGGTACAAGGGTCATTGATGTTCTACATGGCTTCAGCATGAAGCTACTTCAGTGAGTGTGATTTTCAGAGAGTTCCAGTGAAGGATGTCACATCTCAGAATAGATACATACGAACCCACATAAGGACATAAACTATGCAATGAGCATGCTTTAATACCTCATCTCTCAGGCCATTTAGAGAATATTGCATATCCTGGCCTTCACCGTTAATATGCAAAGATGCAAGCTGTGCTGTACTAGTACAGACAAATGCTTCAATGAATGCATGACCTTCAGGGCCATTAATGATCTTTGGTGACAAAACAACAAAAGGGTTTAGTTTAAGAAATAATGGTAAAGGGGTCAGAGCAAGATGCATTTATAAATGGTTCATAAGGGTGCAAGACCAGGTGTCGTGCATTTTTTTGTCGATTACCTGCCTGACGGTGTTGCCTGGCAACCATGCTATTAAAGCTTGTTTAGTTGGCTTCGAGCCTGTCTGAGATGACACCTGCAGAATTACAATTAAAAAAAATTTTTTTTGGTTGCAGATTGACTGTCATTGAAATTAGGGTTGTTCCGATTCCGATACTGGTATCGGAAATGCTGCCGATACCACAAAAAAATCTGGCATCGGAATC
>JAQMYL010000020.1:11748098-11758298 GCA_030014365.1 Clarias pachynema
ATAAATTTGGGTTTTGATTTTTTAGTGTACGTCAAATAAGAACCAAAAAAGGAATATATATATATATAATCCTTTTTTGTTTCTTATATATTCCTTTTTTGTTTCTTATTTGTATTCTTATATATATATATTCTTTTTTTTTTGCTTTTTTTTTAAGTTTCTTATTTGACGTACATTAAAAATCTAAACCCAAATCTATCTACAGCCTGAAGACATCAATAGGCCCCCTAGGTGGTCAAATCTTTGTAAATGTTGTAATAAATAAATAACTAGGTTTAGTTAAACATCGTATAAGTCAGCTATAATAGCTGTGCCATATTGCAGTATGAATGAAGCTTGCTTAAAATTTAACTTGACCATTTCCATCACACAAGTCTTTTCTAACAGTTGAATACTTGACCAAAATGTGGTTTGACATTTCATCTGATCGGCTTTAACCCATGCATGTCTTTATTTTAATGAATCATTCAAGACATTTCACATATCAATGCCACTTAACTGGCACACTGTTTGTAAATGAATAGCACTTTCGTTGAGTCATAGGCTATTTCAAGGCAGTATGAGAAAGTTATAGGGCTATAACTGTGTACGTTTTTTTTTTTAATAAACACAAAGTATTTGTTTAACCAGTGTATTTTTCCTGTAATATCGACTTAGATGCGCACAAAACAACTCGTCTATTCAGGTACCACGCCACAGATTTTATCAAATAGAAATTCGGTGCGTAATACGCTGTGAAGCATTTCTGAGCTAATGCTACAGCGCCTCCTACTGGCAAGTGCAGATAATCCCTCCAACAGCAACTTTCACATTCATTTTCCAAAAAAAAAAACCCAAAAGATTTTAAGATTTTAAGACCAGAAAGTACTGAAAAGTACAGTGCCGCTCCTGATAAGGGCATAATTACTGTAAGGAATTGCTGAATTATCTTTGTTGTTTTTATATTTGAATTTTTTTTTTTCTTTTTAATTGGGGAGGGGGGCGTTGCAGACTGTTGTGACGTGTTAGTTATTTATTATGCCTAGAATTCGAATTATGTCATAACTCCTGTGTTTTGTGGCAGGTTTATTAATTCTAACCTTTGCGAATGTGGAAGCTGTCAACTGTGTTATATTTGTACAGTAGATTTGTTGTATTTCTAATAAATAAATTACAAAACGCTAAATAAACAATAGTATAATAAATAAACTAATAATAATATGCCTATCTCCCTATTTTAAAGTGCTTTAAAGATTTATTTTAATCCTAGAGCAAGCAAATGAAGAAACAAAAATGAGAATGATAAATATCACAGTTCATAGAGAATTCCGTGTGATTCTTTTTTTTTTGGGGGGGGGGGGTTGCCATGGTTACTATGACGATTAGAAAAGCAATCAATAGATTAGAGTACACACATTGCCCTACCCAGTTGGGGAATCCCGACAGAAACAGTGTGGCATTCATGCACTTTGTGCACATCCACCCAGATCCAGTGCATTAATAATCCTGTTATAATTCATGTGGTTAATCCGAATAAAATAATTGGATATAATCACTTAACCGAATCGTAAGTGGAGTATAAAAAAAAATGAAAAAGAAGGATGTTACTGGTTAATAATCAAGCAGATTTTATTATTATTATTATTATTATTATTATTATTTTACAATTTATCAACAGTTTCGGGTAAATCCACAGTTCAAAGAACCCAGAACATCAGAGGAGATCCCGCTGTTTACTCGGTGTTACCATGGTTATTGAGCACGTGCTCATAAAACTGGAATCTATTATTATTATTATTATTATTATTATTATTCATTACTGTTTAGCTATACTAAAATTTTAAATAAAATGAAAACAGATACATTTTAGATTAATACAAAACTTGGAATCATCATATCATGTATTACATTTACATCAGGTGTGGAAACAGGAGACCTGTAACATTTAAAAATAAATAAATAAATAAAAAAGTTATATATGAAGAAGAGCATTAAAGAGGAACCCTCGGTCATGACTTCCAGGTAGTTTTAACACTAGCCCCGCCCTCTTTCCCACAGCTTCCGCCTTACTATAACATTCAAAACGGCAAGTCGAGCATTTCTCTTCTGATCTTGAACCCTGCCTGGTTGTTTTTCTTCTCTCGTTTCGGGTCGGTTATGAGCGGGCTCTGTTTGCGCCAATGTATTTGCCCCTTCGGCTTCGGAGACAAACACAGGAGGTGGAATGAAAAAAGCGAACGCGGATATTACACTTCGGCCGAGTCTCGACACGGTGTGAAGCTTTCACACTAACTCAAAGCTCATCTGTGCGAATAAAGTAAAATAAAAATAATAATAATTAAGAAAAACTAATTGGACTGCCATGGAGAGAAACGTAGAGGAGAAGGGCAAGCTTGATTTGCTGGAGGATAACAGGGCCGACTCCGGTATCGACTCGTTCAGGTCGTTAACCAGAGACGATCGGTGCAGTACCACGAGTTCGGTACCGGACCCACACGACGGGAGAGAGGAGCAGGACAAACTGAGCACGGATGAGCGCCTGGACTCGTCTTATGGCTCTTCATCTTTGACCTCAGAAAGTCTGAGCGATCTAATGGGTAAATGCAGCGTGTCGGGGACTCGGGCCGAGCACACAGTGGAGTACACCGAGGAGGAAGCTAACCTGTTAGCGACCGTCACCGAGGATGGAGACACGTAGGTTTTTCAGTCGAAACACATAGCGTTGTCGGGGTTTTTTGTTTGTTTGTTTGTTTGGGTTTTTTTCTTTCTTTTTTTGTGTGTGCAAAATTCACTTCTGAACAGTAGGTTAAAGTAATGTTAGCGGAAGCTTCTGAGAAGCACGAACACAATCAGCTGATGTGACCTCTCTCTCTCTCTCTCACACACACACACACACACAAAACTTAAAACAACTGCCTAGCACTTTCTGCACATTTTCTTTTTGTCCATCATTAGAGGTAACTGAAACACACACACACACACACACACACAAAGGGCTTTGGTCCATTGTTAGAGGCAACTGTGAAACAAACACACACACACACACACACACACACACAAAGGGCTTCATCATTAGAGGTAAATGTGAAACACACACGCGCACAAAGCTTTGGTCGTTGTTAGAGGTAACTGTGAAGCGCCCACACACACACACACACACACACAACAGGCTTTGAGATTACTAAACTTCTGCACGCAGAAACGTTCAATGACTCCAAGCTGAATAGGTTACTACAGGTCAGAAGTGGAGGTATGCACACCTCATTTGCTTGAGTGAATTACTTTTTGTTGTTGCTTACATAGGAAAGCAGCAAAATATACTAGGTAGTGTTTCCTCCTTTTTTTTTTTTTTTGCACCTTCAGGGTCCAGGTTCAATTCCCGCCTCGGTGTGTGTGTGTGTGTGTGTGTGTGTGTGTGTGTGTGTGTGTGTGTGTGTGTGCATGGAGTTTGCATGTTCTGCCTGTGTTTGGTGGGTTTCCTCCGGGTACTCCGACTTCCTCACACAGTCCAAAGATATGCAGGTTCAGCTAATTGGCGTTCCCAAATTGCCTATAGTGTGTGAATGCGCGTGTGAATGTTGACCTGAGGTTCTACCACGGTTGAAAAAATGGGAATAAACACAATGGTAATCACCGTTGGACTACAGAAGTTCCTAGATGGATGAATCGATGGAGGAAAACACTATAATATACCAGGCAGTAGTATGATTGAGAAACACTGGTTTAAATTAAAGCCTCTAAACCACTGACTTCTGCAAAGAGCCTATGTGGCTCATGGTTTTTCATTTCAAACATTGCAGAAGTCTATCGGTTTAACCCATTTGCCTGGTTCATTTGAAAATCCTAGAGCCACACAAAGCATTTTCCAATCAAAAAGGCGGGGAAAAAAGCACACATTTGGTTCCTGGTCCCTGTAACCCTTGTGGATCTACTCGTTGCAAAGGCCCGGTAAAGCTGTGGGTTTTACTAGTAAACAAATGCTATCATTATAGACTTAGAGAACACGCATGAACGTACTGTAGGTCGCTAGGACAGGTATTGACATATCCTAGGTTAAATTTGCAGAATAATTATAATGTAGAAACAGAACCACACCTTTGATTTGTGAAGAGTCTGGGTTGTCTGTAATTATCTTAACTGATAATAGTTTTCTTTTTTGCTTTTGTTTACTGAAAGGAACAGATGCAGGTTTGTCTGGGAAAGTCCAAAAATATCGGATGGGTGCTAACATTTCAAGTTTGGACAGACTGTTTGAGCTGTCATGATCTCATGTAGGCTAATCATGGCTTGCCATGGTAACGCCTGACAACCGGGTGAGAGTAGTGAAGTGCTGGTGGGATTTTGTTTTGTCTGTTGCTAAAAATTGCCCTTTGACTTCAGCAGTACTTCCTATATCATTATAGTTGCCAATAAGTCTACTTCAACAGCTTACGTCAATGCTCTGTCTTGTGGTTAACTGTACGTCTAGATGAAGTTAGTGGTCTTTCTTATGCAGGTCATGTTTGTGAATCGCAAAGAAAACCCGATTCAGTCGCGTCGACGTAGGATTTTCGAAACCGTGTCACACAGACAATACAATTCTGCGATCGTCCCGACTGAAAAATATCACCACGCGCCAATCGCATATGTATATGAAGATAATGGTTAAAAAAAATTTCAGTTTTGTGGTAATAGATTTGCTCTGATAACTACAGTATTGTCCATCTGCGTAGTTTCACGGTCTAGTGAAATGTCTGTAGTGATTCACCCTCGTGTGATTGTTAAAGTTAGCTGATCTAACACTGGTAAGCAGTCTCTCTCTCTCTCTCGCACAAACGTCTAGAAACTCTGTCTCGCTTATCTGTGGCACATCTGCGCAAGAAAGCAGAAGTACATATTGGCAGCGGAATTTCCCTCAGTGCTCTGCTGGAAACACATTCTGATACCTCAGTGCTACAAAAAGAGCTTTTGTTTTAGGGCTTGGAGGACTGGTGTATCAACACACATGGAGACTTTGTTAAAAAATTTGTCCGTTTGATGGAAACATTTGTCAGTGAAACGTTAAAATAACTGTACCGTGTTGCAGGGAAAAAGGGTATACTGTTAATCTTTCTATGTGAAAATTCACACCATGATTGTAAAACCTTGTTTGGAGCTCACACTGTCAGGAGCTCTGTATGCTGCTGCTAAAGTAATTGAAATTATTTCTGAACTATGCACATCCAGTGAAATGATGGTCTTATACAATGCATTTTATCCGGCTTCTGCATGTATAAATAATTGGCCTGTAACGGTTCTCTGTGCTCTGGTAAACAAAGCATCAGTTCAGGCTAAGTGACAAATAGCGACATCAAGATTCTTATGATCGCGCCACAAAAAGGCAACTATGCTGACCTTGTCTATGAATTCTTTGAAAAGTTTCATGGAAACTCCCGGTCTATCACATGTTACATAAGGGAGGATTTATGTGTTGCAATATCCATCTGCAGACAGAACAAACACTATTTATTTCTTTGTTACTCTTCCAATTCGGAAACATTCATTCCGCTGCAATTCCCTTAGCTTCATTAATGCCGTAATACTTCATGAAACCCCCACATGCTTCATCCCAGAGGAGAGATTTCTCACTTCTGTATCCGAGCTGCTGTCAAAATACCTAAGAAATTCCGCTGGTTTTTTTGGCATATTTGTTATCTTGGTGAAAGTGCACTCAACAGGAGTTTCATTTGGCTGGTGACCTGCCGTATAAATTATGTTTGGACTTTTTTTTAGATCAACACTTCCTGTTCAATACTGGAGATGTGGGACGGAACAGAGACGAGTGTCGTTGTTGGCAGTCAGATATCAGATACGTCAGTGTATCTGCTCATGTATTATTTATCATAAAAGGTTAAGATGGTTCTTGCCTGATGCTGGGATACTTTTATTATAAAATATAATAACTTTTACAGTTATGGTACACGTATAAAAATAAAGTATGATAAACATTTTTCAAAATTATTGGAATCTTTGATAACAAAGCTTGTGGCTCTTTAGCTTAATATCGCATTATGCATATGAGGGACATTGAACCTTTAGTTAAAGTAGACTAATTCTAAGAGAAAAGTATTATTGTTTTCAATAAAACAATGTCACACTTATAGCACCCCTGCATTGGGTACTTTTTTGCAGCCACCTACAGAAATGAGACTTCTCCTGTAATGCTTCTTCATTTCATCCCACAGTTTTACAATGGGGTTTACCTCAGTGGGTTGGCATGATCATGAATAAAAGCTTGATTTTTTTTTTTTTTTTTTTTTTTTTGGTCATCCCAGTACCTAATTAGGCACCTTTAGGTCCTTCTGTGCATAAAATCTTTTTCCAGAGGTATCAAGTGAACTCCAAGCCTGTGTATTTATATAATCAATTAAAGAAAAGTCTTCCTTATGGAACAGAAGAATAGTTTATTGACATGGAAATGGCATGTAATAGTGCGTTTGGTGACAATCTCCTCATAATCTTCCAAGATCTCTTATCTTCTCCCTGTGCACTAGAACACAATACACTTGCTTCCTTTTTGAACCTTTTTTAAAAGTGGATATGGGCATTTTCTTTGAATCAGTGGTTGACTGATTCATGAGGTCACCAGACCTTTTATTTCCCTTCATTTGTGGATTCCTGATGAATGGCTGAGGGATTTTTTGGTTTATGTATCACTTCGTATTTATACCCTAGTGAAACAGGAAGTCTGGTTAAGACTGATTAAAAATAAGTTCAATAAATGAATTTTTAATCAGAGCATGCTTCAAGGTTGAGGTGGGGGGTGGCGGGTTGATTAGGATAAATTCTCCCTCAATGAGTTTACATGATAGACTGGTGTCCCTTCCCTCCCAACAACAATTCGCAGTGGTTCAGGGATCGGCTGTAGAGCCACAGTGACCCTGAGCAGGATAAAGCATTTCCTGAAAGCTAAGGAGGCAAAACAAAAACCATGCTTCTGGTACAGTTTTGCTCGTAAGAATTCTTAAGTGTGCCAAAAATCAAGTGGTTTCCTTAAAATGATGTGTGTGTGTGTGTGTGTGTGTATATATATATATGTATATGTAGGTATAGAAATCTGGCAATATATGTATGTATATACTGTATACACACACACACATAGACATACACACAGAGGGGAAAATGTGTAAAAGTCATTCTTGGCTGAACCATTCTTTTAAAAGCCACCTCTTAAGTGAAAAGGCAGCTCTAGAGGCTTCAGTTAAAGAGTAATGTCTTTGTGGTTGTATAGCGTTTCCTGTGCTCTTTAACCTCCTTGTCATAGATTTGGTTTCCTCCTTTGCATTCGTAATAGGGTCAGCTATTTTTTATTTTTTTTCACCTGAACTCGTGGCTCTTCTTCAACTCCTTTGCTTAAACCTGTTCTAATTTTAACGTATGGTTTTCCAAGAACCGGATACAACCCGCGCTGAGCCGAGTGCCCTGATTTGACTGCGGTGTGTAGAAAAGTTCCAGCGTTGTGCAACTCCTGAGCTTCTCGCAGGGGTGTGAAGAATTTCTTAGTATTATTTATTTACTCCGTATTGTTCTGCGTCACCGATTGTGAAACACTTTCCATTGATGGTGTGTGGTCTTCTTCTCTTTTACCCCTTTTGACACCCGAACAAGAAAATGTAAAATTGAATTGTTTAACCTAGTACTTTTTTTTTTTTTTTTTTTTTTAATGTTTAAATTTTTTTTTTTCTATTCAGGTTTCTTCATTTGGCTATCATCCATGAGGTGGAAACATTCACCCACCAGCTCATAAACCTGTTCCCCAAAGAGATCCTGGACATCCAGAATAATTTGTATCAGGTAAGATTATGTGCATCCACCTCCTCTTACATGGGATGTGACCTTTTGGCCTCCTACATTGCATTTGCCTTCAGTAAGATGGCCAGCTGATCCAGTGTGAACCATTATGTTGAGCTTTTCAGGATTGCAGTGGTTATGTCATTTCTGTCGAAAGGGGGAAAGTCCATTTTAAGCCAGAAATACGTCATCAACCTCAGGGGTTTCACACATTTCCATATTTTATTCAAAAATACTACTTCTATCATGTTTTCCATTGCAGTGATTTTTTTTTTTTTTGTGGGGGGGTTAATTTTCCTTCGTCAGTGAAATTTTTCCCAAGTTGTGTAAAGTTTGTGGAGGAGGATATCGAATGTGTGCTATAGTTTGCAGTGGCTCAAATGGTATGACATTTCTGCTCAACTTTATACAAGGGTAAAATGATGGCTATAGTTTATCGTCAACTTTTCGTATGACGAGTGTAGATGATGTTAGCTGCATTAGGGAAATGGAGGGGCACAGTAAAATGACTTCTGGCTAATCATTATATGATACTTTTTATTATAGTATTAATCAAACATTTACACATTACAGATTTTTAAACCTGAAAGACAGTGAGGAAAAGTGGAGAACAATACCCTTTCATGGGTGTGTGCAATAATATTCTTCTGTACGTTTGATAGCTTCATCAGACACAACCAGTATGTACATGAAGAAATGCTGAAATGTTTGCAGCAGAAGAAGGATTACTTACAAACACGGGTTATTTTAGAAACTTAGAAACTGAGGTTGATTTAGTAAGATTCTGGGCGGGGGGGGTTGGTGGTGGTTATGAAATCCGTCTCTGGATCTTTGGACAGTTGCGGGGCTGATGCAAAAACAACGAGAACCACTGGAGTAAGGAAATTGAGTTTAATCAGTCTACTGATGCAATTTAATGGGTCGATGGGAATTGATGTAAATTCGTTTTAATCTTTAAAATTCGTTTTGAATTCTGGGAGAAGTCTTCCAAGCCAAGTTAACTCTAAGACCGTGACTCTGTAGTGGTAGCCCACATATGTAGGTTAAAGACTTTTTGGTAGGCAATATCATGATCAGATTATATCTGTATGTTTTTTTTATTTTTTTTTTTATTTTAGAAGTGTATCTCGTGTGTCTGATTGTGGGCATTTCAGCGAATACTGCTATTTCAGGGAAATGTTGTCGGTATGCATTAGCCTCATGCACCACACATGACATGTCTATAATAACCATATGGTTCTATTTTGGAGTAAGTAGGACATTCAATATTCAACCAGATTTTGCTAGCATGCAATATTTAAAAACCCGTCTTAAAACCATGCGGTATCAGTGCGGCGCTACTGTGTGTCTCAAAACAGAACGAATGAAATGACAAGCAAATCTGTTGCAGTCAGCGATTAAACATGTGACTAATGGAAACGGAGTAGCGCACAAAGCTTACCGAAATCCACGCAGTCGAGTCGGGTCTTTGGTCATATTAGTCAGTAACACCTCAGCACGATAAGTGCGCACTCTTAAACTGAGTAAGCTCTGTGCTGCTCTCATTCTGCTAATGGTGGTTCAGTTTTAATTCACGATGCACGGCTGCTTCGAACTGTTACTATACAATGCAAGTGGTTAACAGATGTGGGTTTCACTCCTACATAAAGGGGATCTTATAGGTCCCTTCACCACACATGTGCCACTCACAGGGTAATAATAAATGCAAATTAAGTATGCTCGTGCTCTCGTGTTATGATATTGCATTTTAATATAAAAGGTGGTTAAAAGGTATAGAAATCTGACAATACTTTAGTATATTGTAGAACAGTTTTCCGGCTCATGGCTCTGAGGTAATATTCCCGTCAGTGTCCAAAAAATGGCATTATTGTAGATTATAAGTTTTATAATATCTGGTTTCTTGGTACCTAGCTTAATTTTTATACTATAAAACTGTCAAATAATAATAAAAACAAATCACATTTGACCAGCAGTACCACCTTTAGTATTGATGATTTCACTTTCCAGAGAAGGCAATTATTAGAATTATTTTTATTAGTGAAAATACTCATCTAATTTGAATAAATAACAATGACACAATCACAAAACTTTTATGTCCGATCTTGTCCCTCAGACGCCGCTGCACTTGGCCGTCTACCTGAACCAGGTGCCCGTGGTGAAAGCTCTGGTGGCAAACGGCGCATGTCTAGAGCTCCAGGACCAGGACGGAAACACGCCGCTTCACGTGGCCTGCGAGCACGGCAGGTTCGAGTGTGCTAACGAGATGATCCGCCTGGCTTCGTCATCCATCCTCACCCCGGTGTTCGAGACGCAAAACTGGAGAGGTAATACTGCTGTCACATTTTTTTATGTGTATATAGTATGGGACGTCCTGAATAAGAACTGATCATTGTTTTTTTCTACTTATTAGAA
>JAQMYL010000020.1:11758398-11769501 GCA_030014365.1 Clarias pachynema
AAAATTGTGGCTAGTAAAAAGGCTGAATGGCTAGTGACTCCGGAAATCCACTAGCCACATTTGCCAGTGAGCAAAAAAGTTAATGTCAAGCCCTGACACACACATACACACAGCGTGTGAATTCACCCAGCAGGGGAGACGATTACCTACAATTCCGCAGCGCAAGAGAGAGAAAAACCGTTGGCTCAGCTGTGATGACGTGACGCTCGGTGTCAAAACAAGAAGCGCATGCGTGAAACATGATACTCAGTGCTCATAAACTAAGACAACGCTCGTTTTTCAAGTCAAAATTTATTAAAAATTGTTGCTCGTCTTGCGGAACACTCGTAAACCGCGTTACTTGTAATACGAGGTTCCACTGTATGTGTGTGTATAGATATATATAGATATATAGATATAGATAAGACTACCTCAAGCTTCCCAGGCAAGTTTATGTAACAGCTTTTCTGCACAACGTAGAGAGTCACACATGCATAGATTGTCGGTAACCATTAGGCTCCTGTGGCAATGGGCATGACTGCAATAATTCTCAGGAATAGAGAAGTATGTTTGTTGTCAGTGGTGACACTTCTGGTATGATTTAAGGGGTGGTTGTTTTCGGGAAGGAGGCACATCACTGCCCTCACTGACCATTTATTGAACATTTCGTCAAACAGGATCATAAAGAGGCATGTGTGCGCTGTCAGTGGTCATATAATGGAAACAATAAATTTATAAAGGCATATTAACTATTGATATAAAGTGCTGTATATAGAAGCCAGTAGAGCGGAGCGATCCAAAATGCCTTTGTATGAATGGAAAGTTTTGGTTTTAACATCTAACATTTGAATATTTGAGTTCTGTACTAATGTTTTGCTGGGTTATGTTGCTTGGCAACCACATGTTTCTGTTACCAGCCAACATTTTGCGCGAGAATTATTTTTATATTGAATATTACTACTAATAAATATGTTTGTTTATTGAACCCTTGATTCTATACATATTTGTCACAGCTTTGGCCACAGTGGTTTCGTCACTTCAACATATGACGCCAAGCAGAGTGCCTGAAACCCCCTTACCCTTAATAAAACCACTGTAACCATCTCGCAGCTTAGTTTTAATATATACCTTCACTGATTTGCCTGTTTTTAAGCTCCACCTGCCCTCTCCGTATATTCATTGCCCCTTGTATGAGGTTCATTTTAGTGTTTGTTTCTCTGCCAAAATTCTCACCCCTCTTCTAAAAACTTCTTCTTAAAGATGCAATCAAATTTTTTCTCTACAGTGTGATGATCTTGTGCTGAACTTTCGGTTTCAGTGACATCCGACCCAACAATGGTCCAGTGCTCAAATGATATCAGCATCTTACTGGAACTATAGATCTCTTTCCATTAGTGGACAATCTTTAGACTAATAGACGAGCATCAGTTAGTGATACCTACAATATGAACTATCTACAGTAGATGATGAGTGTACCTAATAAACCGACAGGTGTGTGTAGATGGGGCTGATTCATTCACTTCCCTCCAAGCAGAATAAAAGTGTAATCTGATAACCTTGTACAGTATAAAGGTTTTATTTAATTCTGCTTCCTTCCTGTTTGCTTTCATGTTTTCTATGTAGCAGGGCAACCTGCACTGAAACAAGGACATTAAGTCCAGTTCATTAAGTTTTTTTTCCAGCAGTCTTTTGGCCTTTAGCGAACAGAAACGCATCAGCATAAGAACAGGGAAGTTTGTCGAAAAAGGTTTTGGAACTAACATCCGCATTGACGGTGCCTTTTTACCAGTGTCCTTCTGTTGTTTTTAAGTGAAAGGTTAGTGTTAAATATCATAAATCAGAGATTTTCTTTACTTGTTGTACAGTACTGTGCAAAGGTCTTGGGTACATGCTGTAGAGAAATCTATAAAGCAGAGTAAATGGTAATTAATGAAACAAAGTCAGTATTTGGTGTAACAGTGAGGACCCTTTAGTGCAGTTTTATAAGGAAATTAGCTATTAAGTTTTACTGAGCATCCTGCAGAACCACCCACAGTTTTTCTGAGGACTTTGACTGTTGCACCTGCTTCTTTTTCTGCATGCAAAACCCGGCAGCTTCCAGTCGAGTTGTTTGTCTGAAAAGTGGTTGCTTATATATAATGTGGCGCTTTCTTTTCCGACATAGAAATATTTTTCTGCAACTTTTCATTTTCGTGATGGGATACTGATTTTTGAAAATCAAAAATGTTTTGGTACCGACTCAATATTAACATTATAAAATACAATTTTAAAAATCTATTAAAAAAGTTATAGAAGCACACACTGTTTAAGACTTTTGTGCAGAACCGTATAATATTGTGTTACACCACAGCATTATTGAATTCTCCAATCTCCAATCAGATGTTGGTTTAATATAATTATAACCGAAGCTCTGATTGCAGTGCGGACAATAATTCATATCACATGTTTATATAACTGTGCTTGTTTCCATAGTAACACCCGTAGACACTCCACATAATCTCAACCTACTTGATAGACTGATTTTTCGGTAGTTATTTAAAAAGATTGATCATCATTTAGGTTTATGGAATGGGTATTAGGTGTCAGTGGTTTAACCGTTATCAGTGATTTTTCTGCCAAGGACAAAGGAGTTTCTGCTTTCCGGTTTCTCTGTAGCGTGACAAGCTGTATAATTGTCGTTTTGTCTCCTAAAGAGAGAAAAAAGACAGCTGAAGAGGGAGCACCTGTTTATAGCTTTTATAACGCAAATGACAACAGGGACTAAGTTGTCTCACGGACATTCAATAATAATTATATATGAAACTAAACGGCTGAAAGTACCTCGTAATTTTTTTTTAATAAAGAAAAAAAGTTCATAATTGACAAATTACAGGGGTGTGAGATGTTAAACTAGTCAGGACATACTGTAATAAACAGTGGGGTCATGACAATTTGTAATCATTTTAAACGATTACGTTACATTGCTGTTTCCCTATACTTTTGGAGTTTAAAAAAAAAAACAATAATTGAGCATTGCACTTGTTGTGCAGAAAACTTCTTGGTGTAGTTTTCAATACATGCTCATTTTTCACTGTAATATTTTAACAACCTTCAGCCAGTTATAATACAACTTCCTTTTTCGGGGTGGGGGGGAATGCACCATATTAAGGATTTGTTTTCTTTACCCAGGTCTGACCTGCCTACATGTTGCCACTCTGCGCAAACATCACCGGATCATGAAACTGCTGATGAAGAAAGGTGTGAATCTGAACCTCCAGGTGAGAAGTTGGCAGAGCTTTTACGCAGCTATAATAGTAAACTGTTGTTCTTCGAAATGTCAGGTTAAGAAAAGAATGAAATTCCCCTAAGCTGCAGTACGTGCCTGAGTCTCACTGCTGCATTTTAATGCGGTGTGATTATCGATAATCAAAGAAGACAATCAAGGTTAAATACCTATTGTGCCACATTCTGTTTTTTTTTTTGTTTTTGTTTTTTTTGTTCTTGTTTTATGTAATGAATTTAAATGCATGATTTTTTTTCCCCAAAGTCAACTGTACTGTACATGATCATAATTTGTGCCATAATCCAAATGCCAAAATTTATGTTGATCTGATATTGTAGTATATCTGCTGGCAACTTGCCATTAAAAGACCATACAGCACTGGTTTATGGCTAACCATCAGAATACACAAACCTTTATTTTAATGTTTTTATATTTGTAGCTCTCCGAGTTTTATACCTAATTTGGATTACTGTTTTTTCGATCTAGCAGATATTATCATATTGTCATAAATATTGTAAACACAATGTCAAAATTTGACCCTTCTTTTTGCCAATTTTTTTCCCCCTGCCATTTTTATTTTTTATTTTTATTTTTTTACTTGCTCCGCGCGGGTCCACCATCAGGAGGGAACGAGCGGGAAAACTGCATTACACATAGCCGTGGAGCTGCACGACGTGGATGCAGTAAGTCTGCTGCTAAAACGAGGTGTCAACCCAGATGCTGCTATGCTTAACGGCTGCACTGCACTCCACCTGGCAGTGGGGCGTCAAGATGCCACCATCACCAGCTGCCTTTGCCAGGCAGGAGCTGACAAAATGATTCGAAACATGGAGGACGAGACTGCCTTGGACCTTGCTGACGGCAACGACGATGTAAGAATGACTGATTTTTATTTTTTGTTTGTATCTCAAGACGGCAAACCATCCTAAAGACACAATTCGAGCTCTATGGACACATTAATTGTTAATTGTGTATTTGTGTCCAGTCACTTAAATTTGCTTATAAGTGAAGCTGAATTTAAGCAATTTCCCTCTGGGATTAATAAAGTCCTTTGAATCTTGAATTTGAATGCGAGCACTCAACTGAGCAGTTAAGGCGCTTATGAGTGCTCTTCGGCCTGCTGGTTACTAGCCGTTAAGTCTCAGTATCATTTCTACTAGGGACGGTTTTCACTTCCTCATGCCAGAGCTGCTAAGTCACATGACTTATAACTGGTATGCCCCTGACAAAGAATTGTACTACATCTAACTGACATAATGCAAATCAAACTCATTGCTAGTTTTGATTTGTGTTAAATACTTCCTCCAAATCATGAAAGAGTTTTCAGAACAGCTCCGACACAATACACAAATAACCTGAATTCCTTGAAGCGCTCGAGTTTTCAAGGAATCAATCATTTGAATATGATAACCGCTTGTTCCTTGGCGTCCCCTTTAAATCCGTGGTGACCCTAAATCACTACTCGGTTTCAGCTTTACATTGGTCACAATGCGCAGCACACGGCAAACAATAGTGGTTTTACAGGGGGATGTTTCAATTTTGGGTTTCTCCCTGTCTAGTGAAAAGCTAATGAATGTAATACATAGGAAAGTTACATGAGCCCTGTTCTCGCTAATTCCATGGCTTATCATTGCTTTTATCACTGTTGGGCATTTCAATAGAAGCAAGAGGGTTAATGATATTTGGATTAGCGATTTATCATTGAATCAAAAATACGAAGCACCGTTAGATGCTGTGTATCATGTAAATAAGATGCAAACATGACCTGGATGCTAAGCTAATAAAAGCAAATGAGGAATAAAAAATTTGTGAAATAATCTGTCAAAAATCTCTGCTTAACACATTTTTTCATCTTTTTAAGTGTTTGATTTATAACTTAGTTTTATTATTATTATTATTATTCTCTGCACTGTATATATAAATAAGACTAATAGTGATGTGTGAGATTAATATGCAAGTGATGAAGATAATACAAAGATAAGACCTTTGCAAATCAAATGTGGGTGAATGTGTCACCCCCCCCCCCCACCACACATCATTTAAAAAAAAATACAATTTCAGTCGTATGCCTGTTTTTTGCCTTCCAGATACTTGCACTACTGCCATTTGATGACATCCAGATCATGGGCAGAACTGTCGGCTTGAACTTCTGAGTGTGAAGACGAGTGTGTTCAGCATCCCTTTGACTCTGCACTCTGTGGACTTTGGTTTTTACCCTTTAGTTGCCTTTCCTTTCTAAAGCCTTGTTAATGTTGATGGACATTAGAGCTGTTAATTTATACACACGTTTTGTCCTTAAGTAATTATTTTCAAAATCTGTTCCAAATTGATCTGAAAAACAAACGTTTTTTTTTTTTTTTTTTTTTTCATTCTATATTTCTAAGCATACTCAGTTTTTAAGTGTTCATTCATCATTAAATATGGCACATGCTGAAATTAGTATGGACTTGAACTGTAAAATACCTCATAACATACGGAAATATAAATGAAAGCACTTGAGGAGGAGCACTTGATAAGGAGGCTCAGATGAGTAATAATAACAAATCATGGTTTACATCACTCATCAGCTTTTCTGGTCTAGGGCAGTGACCCTTTGTGTTTTAAACTGACTTTGTGCAAAAGTTATTTGAATGCTTTTTTTTTTTTTTTTTTTTTTTTTTCCATATATTATCTTTGGTAAACTTCTTGATTTCCTTGTACATAGCTCTGGTGTTCACCCGGCAGTCATGAACTGTTATGTGGTAACATGTGCCTTAGAATTTGTGGTAAATGACAGTATTTTTCCTTAGTTTGATTTCACTGGCTACGCATCATTTTCACGTGGTGGATTTACTGATTTAAAAGCCTACTTTTGGCGAAAATTTTATTTCCATGTGAGTTCCTCAGCCAAGATTACAAGCTAAAAGGCAAATAATGGAGATTTGTACATGAGTCAGTAAAATAACAGGGATGCTTTGTGTATTGTATTTACATAAAAGTTATTGGCAGAGGAACTTGCTTTTTTTGGTATACTGTATTATCCATCTAATGGGAAACTGAAAGAGGCCTGTGTCCAACACCAACCAGGATTGGGACAAAGGCGGGGAAGATATGTAAATTACATTTTTACTGATTTACCACTTCTGCATAGCCTGCATACCTGGCCTCAAACCTGAAATCTTCCATACCAATGCCAAATGTATTTCAAAACCATCTCTTGCTGTGAACTATAGAATAAACAAAATCTAATCTTATTTTATTTGCCATGAATTCAGGTCTTTGCTGCAGACCTAGCATTTAGCTCATAGTGGAAACTCCTGAGCTACCAGATTAGCTTTGCACCACCGCTGTAAAATTTGCTTTGTACTTACAGACTGATTTAGTGTATATCTGCTGCTGATTATGCATACAGAAGTCTTTAAAATTGTTGATATCTTAGTTTCCATGTAAGCAATAAGAATGCATGTAGAAAGGATGTTCGATGAATAGTCTTGATCCTATTTAGATTTGATCCATCACACCAGTAGTTTTCTGCAAATATTTAATACTTTAATACAAATAATATTTTTATATTTATCATATAAATGTAAACTGTAACATTTCTTATAGTTTGAATTTATATGGAAAAAAGTCGATCATCTGAGTAAAAGCTTTGCATGTGTCGCATCCCCCTTTTTTTTTTTTTTTTTTAAAAAGCTCAGTTTGTTCCTGTTATTACTGATACCTTTTGAACAATTTTGGAAGACCTGTGTTTCTGGTCAATATCAGGAAACCTGTTGTGGATTTGTAATGGCTTGATGGTCGGATTTCAAAAGCATGTTTAATATTCTTTTTTTTATTATTATAATTATTATTGTCATTAAATCCTCACTTGCAAGATGTACAGTTAGAATTTTATACATATTCATTTTGAAACTGCACAAGATTATTTTGTATTAAACATACCTTACAAAAAGTTTTTTAAAAAATTGTGCTGTTTAATTTAATTTAGGTCTGCTTTTATTCAGAAGTCTAATGGTATTTTTACTCATTATGCCAGTATGATTAGAATATATATATATATATATATATATATAGATAGATAGATAGATAGATAGATATAATAGAGAGAGAGAGAGATATTAGAAATATATTCTTTTTTTTTCTTTTTTTTTTAAGTCTGATTTTATTAAAATTAATACTGCAATCTGTAAAAACTAAGAAGCTTGAAGACTTTTAATACTTCTATTTTCTCCAGTGTATTTTTACCAAATTTTCCTTCACATTACATCTTTACTATTCTACTCTTTGGGACACAACTTACAGTTTTAGGACGCTCTTTGTCTGAGTTCATTATGACGTGGCGTCTCACGAGGACCCAGTTTTAGACCTATCTCTTTTAGCATTTTTAGAATTCCACTAGTTGGTATAGTAAACAGTATTCAAAGGACACCCAGGTAATCATTTAACTGGTTGAGTCCCTGCTTAAATGCTCAAATGAAAAATTCACAATTTTCTATAATTTAAACAAAAAGGAATTCATTTTAAATGCAAATTATGAGATTATCTAACTCTTTAAAGCTTCCACCCTATGATAGTCAAAAACTGTGTCAGAATTACTTTGATATCGACATCAATGTCAAAGAAAACAGTGTTTTCAAAGCAGCATGGCTGTTGTTGTTTTTTGTGCTTATCCCACACCCCTGTGATCTGCAATCCTTACTTATGAAGGAAAGGGATTCCATCGCTCCTGACTTTGAAAAAAATATAAAAATGCACTTCATTAACATTTTGCATTCCATTGTTTTTATTCTTGTTTAATAGTGTCTTTTATTTATACAGTTTTTTATAGTTGCCTTGTATAAAACAATGGAAATTAAAAGTTTTTTATATATATAGTCTGTGTTTTTAACCTCATTCTCATACACCTCATTCATTTACCACATCTGACTTGATGGAAATGTTTTCACAGCAGTAACATGAAAGGGAAGAAAGTCACGTCAAACATCTGACAAGAGAATTTCCTGTTTGTATAATAAGATAGAAGTATCAAGTGTCACATGAATGAAATGCTGTGTCCACACAGACAAGTGAATAATTTGTGTGGAGGGAATTCCCAGTACGTACTTCTTTTCAATGAGGGGCGTTCAAGTCAAACTTTAACTTGTGAATGAAGGCATAAAGTGATCAACATTTACAGAAGACTTCAAGCATAGTATGGTGATGAGACTCTTAGCTGAAATAAAACGTTTGAATGCAGCAAACGTTTTGAACGAGGCAGTAGGTCCGTGACTGACGATCCAGGCTGAGGTTGCTTGGAGCCCACTGCAGTCGTTCCCGTGAACACTCAGCAAGCGGAACGCCTGATCCCTGAAAATCGACAGATAACTTGTCATCAACTTGCAGAAGAGACATGTCTGTCTGTGGGAGCTGTACACAATCATTCACAAACATGCCTTGTACGGTACGAGAACTCTTCTGGGAGTTATTGCAACATCCCTGTACAGTCCTTTCCACATACTGTATTTAGGCCATTAAAATAGATCCTGGGATGCCTGCGTTTTAGCATGAAGCAGGCAGTTTGATCATGGCTCTGACCTACAGAGAAGATTTTTTTTTTACCTTGATGGTATCTAAGCACTAGTGAAATGCTGAGATAAGTGCATTAGTGTAGCAAAAAAGGGAAATAAAGGCAGTTTTTACTCTCATATCTGTGTTCTGCTATTGTGCACAATAAAAAGTCCCCATTTGACTTGAACACTCCTCGTACATATTTCCTTATTTGTATCGTTTTAGTTTTAGTGGATGATATACGAACTCTGTGCTTATTTTTTTGTTGCAAAGAGAATATAATTGCTTTTAAATGTAAAAGTGTATTTGCTCATAATGACTATTAGCAATGTACCAATCATCATATCAAGATAGGATTTTATATTCTCATTTCTTAAGGACTTCCCCATTAGTTAAGGATTGCAGGACTACAACAACATTGCGCATAATCCTTACTCATGGTTCTCAATGTGTGGTTATAGGTGGTATATAAAGGTGGCTTAGTGGTTAGCTAAGGAATTAACTAAGGAGTGGTTCTCACTTGGTGGGTTTCCTCCATGTACTCCGGTTTACTCCCACTGTGGACTTGCACCTTCACGGTCCTGGTTCAATTCCCACTTCGGGGTTTGTGTACAGTACATGGGGTTTGTATGTTCTCGCTTGGTGGGTTTCCTACAGGTACTCCCGTTTTCTCCCACGGTCGCCTTGCACCTCCATGGTCCGGGTTTTATTCCTGCCTTGGGGTCTGTGTGCATGTTCTCGCCTTTTTGGGGGTTTCCTCCGGGTATTCCGGGTTCCTCCCTCCCACCGTTCAAAGACATGCAGATTAGGTTAATTGGAATTAGCCCAAATTACCCGTAGTGTTTGAATCTGTGTCTGAATGTTGACCTGAGGTCTTACCACGGTTGTAAAATGGTAATAAATAGAGTTGTGATCACCATTGGCCTCCATGGTACCTGGTTGGACTACAGAGGTCCTAGATGGATGGACAGATGCGATATAGCCAATACTTCTGCAATATCAAAGTTATTGAGCAGTATTCACATTGGGATAACATACTTTGTGGGCATTTGACTCCTCTACATTAGCGTTAAAATAATTACTCAAAAAATGAGTCTAGCTAAATCTGAGCATATTGAAAATTGTTGTTTATAGACATTGGAAAGTATTATGAATTAAATAATTTGCTAAAAAATAATGTACATGTGTCTGATATTTAAGTAGTTTAATTGTAATTATGTTCATAAAATATGGTTTGTCGTTTTAGGTTTTTTTTTATTTACTTTATTTATAAAAAAAAAAAAAAAAAAACGAGAGTCCATTATTTTGCAGCACGACGCTTATGTTTGTTTCAAAGGTCTTTGTCATTTTCGGGTTTTGATTTTACAAAAACCTGTTTTACTCATATAAAAACAATTAGTATTTGCCATAAAAAATGTGTTTGAGAGAACGTAACCACGTGGCGCAATATTATGTTTTTAATAAAGACTTTATTAAAAAGGAAATGTTGTTCCTGTAACACCGGAAACGACTGTTGCCAGGGAAACGTGCGATCGAAAGCTAGCGATAGTGTTTTCATTTTATATGTATTCTTTTTTTTTTTTTTTTTTTAATCCGTATGTGTGACCTTGTGATAATAATACATCACTAAATAACATTACACACACTGTTATTTCAGTTTTTTCATTGTAGGTATAAAAAAAAAAAACAGCAACTACAGAACAGTTCCTGATCTCCACTGCGCATGCGCACAGCCGAAGTGACACCAGCAGCTCATCTGTGTCGGCTCTATGCTGAAAGAGAGATCAGTGTCAGGGAGTTTGTGTTAGCCGGCAAGTTCATTCAGAGCAGAGTTGCGAGCGTTTAAATTTTTTTTTATAATCGTATTTTACCCATTCAGTCGTGTAAGGACTCTAACTCTTCATGTTCTGCACAAGTAGAGGCGGTGAGAGAGTTTTTATAGGGGTGTAACGCTAGCCGTCCAGCTAGCTAGCTAGCTTAGCAAAACTTTGTTGTGAAAAATGCCACCTCTACACTTCAGGTAAGAACGGAGAGTGTTTGTCTTCCTGTGTTACAGCACTTAAAAATATGTTATGATATAATGAAACATGCCGTAAATGACAATTGCTTTGTAGCCTGTTAGCTATGTTTGTGTGTGTGTGTGTGTGTGTGTGTGTGCGCGCGCGCTGACTTTCAGGCGTGTTTAATAATCAGGAGTGCTTTTACTGATCAAGTGCACTAGATTATACAGGGAATGTGAGTGTTGACATTAAAATAAAATAAATACCAAGACACATACAGCCCTCATATCTCTCACTCACTCACTCACTCACTCTCTCTCTCTCTCTCTCTCT
>JAQMYL010000020.1:11771498-11791093 GCA_030014365.1 Clarias pachynema
CCTCTGGACAATTTCGCTGAGCACAATTTGCAGTCCGCCTTTGTTTTGCCGTCTTTAATGCACTTTGAAATAGTTCCACACACCGGACATGTCTCGACTCGCCTTCTTCCCGGGAGTTGGGGGGCGGGGCCTGGGGGCGGGCACTCGACGCCTGTGATTAACCCCTTACACGCCGCTCAAAAATAGACATTTTTCAGACCGTGTTATCGGTCCCCGGTATCGGGGGACTTTTAACGAGTACGAGTACTTTAGAAAATGTGGTATCGAGACCGATACCCGATATCGGTATCGGTGCATCCCTAATATTTATGGTAGATGTTATATCGAGATTTGATGAACACTGTTACTTTCCTCATTGAGATTCGAAAGGTTTCCTTCAGACCCTTCCGTCAGTTTGTAGTTATTCAGGGTGTCATCACTAATGTCACTTGATAAGTGGTTTCTTCAGGTCTAGTGCATTTCATCCCAAAACATAAATAAATGGTAGGGATAAGACAGAGTGTCGTCCTTACTGAGCTCATAAGGTGCAGAGTTTCCTCTCTTGCTGTCGTGGCCTTAAGGAGTTGAGCCTCGTTCACAAAGACGCACTGTTTGGCTTTGAAGGAGGCCCACTCCAAGAATGTGTAATTTGTGTGCGCACACACACACACACACACACACACACACACACACACACACACACACACACACACACACACGATCTTTTGCCATTTTATTTGACAGGTTTAGACCATATTTCTTCTAGATAAGTCATGGGCTGCAGTCAAAGTATGTCATGACGTTTAAAAACTTAGCTCGCTTCTATTCACAAAATCGCCTCCATTGAGAAGGACACGTAATATTTCCTAGAGCCCTTAACATGCAGCTCTACTCTCAAATACACAGCAGATTCTGTTGGTAATAATTTGAAGCATATCAGGGGAAATTATTCCAGAGGTTCTCAAAGGAAAGTACTTAAAGTTGCCGCATGATGATTTCCTGTGTTTGTCCTTACTGCGTAAAGGCCTAATATCCACTGTTTATGGCACATTAATGGGTCTGAGTCACACCACTCTGAAGTAAAATTAACTTTGCTTGGGGGAAAAAGATCTAAATCTGACACTGTCCGATGATACGAGACCCGATTCTCAAGCTTTTCAGTTCAACCGCATTCCAACCAGTCTTTATTACAATTTAAGGTTGTACATAGGCCTAATTTCTCCAAAGTTAAGATTTCTCGCTTCAACCCAGATGTTGATCCTTGCTGTAACAAATGTAAAACTGGACAGGCGTCTCTCACTCATATATGTATTAGAAGATTTCTGGACGGATGTCTCACATACTGAATTCTTACACGTAACTCCCTGGTTGCCCTTTTTGGCCCTACTGGAGAAGGAGGATAAGCGTTTAACCCCAGATAAACGTCGATTCATGTCCTTTGCATCGCTCCTCGCCAGGCGTTCTCTCTTATTTAAGTGTAAGGATGCCACCTCACCCACCTACACCCAGTGGCTCAGGGATATTATGTCCTGTTTGTGCCTCTGGAGAAGATTCATTACTCAAACCCCTCCCTTCACCCTTTTATTATATAAATTTATAGTTTAATCTCCCCCATTTAGTTTTCTCTTTTTTCTCTTTATGTTTTTTTCTCTTTTGTTTTTATTTGCAAAAACAGCCTTCCAGCTCCACATTTTTTTCCTCTTCTTTACTTTCTTTTTTTAAGTCTGGGTTTTATATACAGTATATCCAGATTATAATGGTGTTGCTTGAAAAACACACTATACGTTTACTTTGTATGTTTGTGTCTGTGTAAAAATCAATAAAAATATATTGTTGGAGTGTGCAAGTTCCCACATGGACAGATTATATTCAACAATTCCAGGACAAACAGGACATATGTCCGAGATATACAGGTTATTCCATTTGTCTGCTAATGCAAAAGTAAGCAGTGTTTTCTTTTCCTTGTGTCTAAAAGATGAAGAGGCATAATCCTACTTTATATTTACTTTGGTAAAACAAATATTGTATTAGTAGTTTGCTAAACCTTTCATCATGTACTGTGCTTCCTGCAGTATATCAGCCAATCATGTGGCACCAGGGCAGATAATAAAATCATGCAGTTAAAGGGTCAAGTGTCACCTGGTGTGGTTTTTTTTTTTTTTTTTTTTTCCCCCCAGTTGTCAACTGTCTGGTGTCAGTAACCTCACAACCACTGTACCCTCCGCTCCTGCTCATGGCTCAAAGGACTCTAGATTAAAAAAGAATTAAATATGTTGTGCCTTTCTGCTCAGCATGGTCGCAAAGAGTAAATGTGCACTAAACTCGCGCAGTGCTGTTTGTCAGTGCATGCAGAGGTCTCTCAAAGCGTTTATATTTGACTGTACTGGGTTTATTTGAGAGGGTGTTTTGAAGTCTGATGATGGGATCGGGTTTTGGAGTAAGATGGAAAGTCTGCTGAAAGAGGCAGTTGTGTGGTTCAATGTTGCCTTTATGGAGCTTGAGTGCGAAATGTCCACCAGCGTCTAAAAAGTAAACATTAGTCTGAACCACTGTGTGTGTGTGTGTGTGTGTGTGTGATTGCAGCGTGTGTCCTGTCCTGCTGCTATGTCTCTGTACGCCTGTGGCTGCTGGTGCTGGGGAAAGTCTGCTCCTGGAAGGCTGGCATGATGTGTGGGTTTTTCGATTTTTCGTCAACATCCTGGGCTACAGCTCCATCATCATCCCAGGATATCTCCTGATTCGCTACTTCAAGCGGATTAACTACATAGAGACAGGTGTGCTCAGTAATGTTTTCCTTTTAATAATATTTAAGTGGAGTTGATGGCAAACTTTTATATTAAGGATGAGAGGTCACACTTGATTTTGATCACACTTGTTCTTTTGTACTGCTCCAGCTTACTCCTTTACCTTATCAAGTGATGTTGAACTCATGTACCTCAAGATTTATCATAGGCATGATGCATGCTTCTCATTTTTTCTTGTTGTTGTCTTGCAGGCCGAGGGATTTGTTTTCCCGTTATAAAAGCATGCGTGTTTGGCGGTGACTCTAAATCAGGGCTGTTGGATGACGTATCCGAGACACCCAGAACCGAGTCCACTACAACGACACAGCAAGCTGTCAAACTTATTTTCTGTGCAGCAGGACTCCAGGTATGCACGAGACAGTCACTGATTGCTTCGTATGTGATATTTTAGTGTAACCTTGATCCTTTGACGTTTGTGCTTCTTTATACACTGCCCAGCCAAAATAAATAAATACATACATAAATTGGTAAGTCAGGGAATTACTGCAGTCATTAATACGGTTCAGCTGCAGCAAGTTAAGTGATGCAGTGAGTAGCTTCTCATTTCTTAAACAACCATGTCAATGACGCATTCCTGTGGTCATGGCCACAGATCTTACTCTGTTTCTGAAGAGTTCAGTTTATTGTCCTGTGTCATGCAAGAAAAAACAACTAAAAACTGAAAAACTCGTGATAGTGATGAACAATCATCCTCAAGGAATAAATGTGGCTGGAAAAACCTTGAATCACGCTCATTCAGGATATCACTTAAAGGTTTATTGAAATCAAAAATCTAAAAGAAGGATTCAGTTTTCTTGGGAGCATAAAGAACAGACTGTGGCACATTCAAATCTGATGAGTCCAGATTGACCCTGTTCCAGAGTGATGGGAGTGTCGGAGTAAGACGAGAGTCACGGGCGTATTCCAAGATGATGATGGTGATGATGCCAGGATTCATCGGGCTCAAATTGTAACAGGGTGGTTCAGGGAGCATGAGACAACATTTTCACACAGGGATTGGCCACCACTGATTCCACCCTTAACCCCAATGAGAATCGTTTTGATGTGCTAGAGAAGGCTTTATGCAGCCACCGTCATTATAAGATCTCGAAGGGAAATTAATGCATCTCTGAACGGAAATAAATGTCGTGACATTGCCTAATAAAAAATGATGCAACAGCTGTAATGAAGGCAAAATTGCGGTCCAACATAATATTGCACAGACTGTGCATGATCGTGGTGTACAGTACTTTGAGTGTATGCATGTGTATTATGACTTTTTTTTTTCTTTTCTTTTTCTATACTTCCCAAAATTCTAGAAATATTAAACGATGACATGCAAATTCTCCACTTAAATTGCTATTTAAATATCGCAGATTATCAAATCTATACAACATGCAAAAAAATGCTGCATACATTTGCACCATTGTTGACAGCTGACAAATAGAGCGCTAAAATAAATGACAGTTGTTTATTTAGTTTGCATTGTAATTTTTGTGTGTGTGTGTGTGTGTGTGTGTGTGTGTGTGTGTGTGTGAAACAGGGCTCATATTTGACCTGGGGTGTGCTGCAGGAGCGAGTGATGACGCGTTCCTACGGAGCCACTGAAGATGGGCAAAACGGCGAGCGATTCACAGACTCGCAGTTCCTAGTGTTCATGAACCGCATCCTGGCTCTTACAGTGGCCGGCCTCTGCTGCATAGTGTTTAAACAGCCCAGGCACACAGCACCTATGTACAAGTACTCATTTGCATCTTTGTCCAACATCCTCAGCAGCTGGTGTCAATATGAAGCCCTCAAATACATCAGCTTCCCTACACAGGTGATGCTCAGTGATTGAGTTAGTTTTTATGATCCTGTGCTGAGTGAAAATTCACCAGCTCTCCAGCGACAGTGAAAAGCTGTGTATTTATTAATATATCTCTGGAATATTATAGCCAAACTGTAGTAGTCATACCACAACTGATTTTTTTTTGTCATTTAATTGTACTTAAGCATAGTTGAGTCCGTTTTTAAAAGCCTGGCTTTATAGCTGCAGGACTTAAACACTTGGTTGAGCTGTGGTGATGTGCAGTATTCAAGAAGCATGTGATTAAAGGCCTACAGTGACCTGCTGGGTAGTTACTACAGGCATACCAAAGTTAAAAAAGATAGGAATAGGTTAACCAATTCTAATACTCAATTCAGGTAAACTCTAATGGCTGCATATTGATGTACACTACCGTTCAAAAGTTTGGGATCACTTGCAGATTTCTTGTTTTTTGTTTAGTGATTTATTTTCTACATTCTACAACAATACACTGGGCATTTTAAAACTATTTAACAACAAAAGCAGCAACAGTCAGTTGCTATTTTAAGACATAGAGGTCAGCTGTTCTGGAACAGTTCTTGCAAGAACAGGTTGTCAAGTGCATTTGCAAAACCCATGAAACTGGCTCTCATGAAGACCATCCCAGGAAAGCAAGACCAAAACTTACTTCTGCTGCAGTCACCAACTTCCGAAAGAGGATTAGAGCCGTTATGAAGGATTTACAGACCATACATATCAGACACATCTCAATATCAACTGTATGAAGGAGATCATTGCATATTTTGGATTACAGTGTAGAAAGAAATAAAAATCAGGGATGGCCATGGAGTTAGAAAGTGATCCTGAACTTTTGAGCGGTTTGATGCGCATCATTAGATTCAATGATGGTGCTCTGATCTTTAGAGTTCATTCTGAAGCTTTCTGCTTGCGTACTTCAGTAGCTACACAACGGGGTTGTCACGATAACAAACCTTTTGTTTCAATACCGATACCAAGTCATGAATTTCGCTAAGTAATGGGGGGAAACGCTCTCAAATGTCTTTATTTTAATCCTGGGCAGCGTTCTCAGTCAAAATGATGTGATGACTTGTTTTTGTGATCAGAAAAGTCTCTCTGCTGATAGGTGACAGTCTCCCAAACAACATTCTTTGCATATGATGTCATGCATGGAACTTTCAGCATTATGCAAATATGTAGGATAGTTATGAATACGAATATTGCTACTGCGGAGAGGCTCGTGATCAATCACTGCATATTTCTTTCACGAACCGGGATGTGAAATAGTCAACTATAACTCGTTGGTCTTTTAATCCCTTTAAAGACGAAAAAAAAATCAGTTTCAGATCAAAGGGCCCACCATGTGGAAAAAGTTAATGCTGGTGGTGGTAATTTCACTTGGTAATCGCATGTTGTTTGAATACCGAAGTCTATTCAAAGTATTGTTGCTGACCATGTGCATCGGTTTATAACCTCAGTTTGCCCACCTTGTACTGGCAACTTCCAGCATATCAGGTCGCAAAAGCACAAGTCATCTCAAACCGGTTCCCCAACATGACATGAAAACATAACAAAGGAGGATAGGGTAGAACAGGAGATTTTCAACATGAATGCACCGCTGACATTTCTTTAGCTATCATATTATGCGATCATGACAGCATTCAACAGCTTGATGAATCCACATTGTTATGTGAAAATTACTTCGAGGAAATGGGCAGCTCAAAATATGACTGAGATATTACCTGGCCTATTGTTGTTAATGCTGTGGAAACAAGATAAACAACCTAAAATAAAAGGACTTGACATGATTATGCGCCACATTTAATAAATACACATAGAGGTGGAACATGATTATTCAAATCGACACTTACATTTTAATAAGTCATAAACCTTGAGTTTCACTTTATGAAACTTTTTACTTAAAAACTATTATTGCTCTATTCAAGCCAAATGCTGGAATCTGACTTTTTTTTTTGTTGTTGTTGTCAGTGTTAAAATGTGGTCAGCATAATATTTTGAGATTAGTCATTTCAGACACTAATGATGAAAGCGATTGAGGCAGTGTGGTTTACATAAAATTCGTAAATGTCTGTCATGTGTTTTTGAATTGGTATCTATTCTGCCCAAGTACTTTTTATGATGGCGTGCTTTAGGTTAAGGTTTGTTTCAGGTCGTATAACAAGTTATAGCCTCATGTCTAGTGTTACGGGTGAATATCGTAAACAGTTTTTTTTCTTTTTTCTTTTATGGACGCAAAATAATTTCCTTCTTCCTCCTTGTAGAGTGAATTCTGTGACATATTTCATGCATAGCCACCTTATCCTTTTATTTTCATTACCAATAGACTCGGACACACCTTCTGAGGTCTACAGCTACATTTTGATCCGAAGTTACACAATATCACTACTTTAGCTTGATGGCTGAGACCGATGGTTTTGAAAAGGCTGTAAATGGTGAAATAAGCTCTTGGGCTCCTTCTTACAAAAGCTTTGAGAAGGCTACATATTTAAGGTCTCTTAAGCAATTGAAGTAACTCGGTCATATACAGTTAACAGGTCACAGTGTATTACAGACGGTGAATTAAAGATTTTTATGCTATATTTCAATTGTTCCATATCTTGAAGTGGTCAATGCTCACATGAGTATCTATACAGTATGGTTAAAAAAAAAAAAAAAAAGCAGTGTGCAAACACGTGATCATTCAGTCATTCAAAACGCACTCTCTATGTTTCCAGGTGTTGGCTAAAGCCTCTAAAGTCATCCCTGTCATGCTGATGGGCAAACTGGTGTCACACAAGACCTATGAATACTGGGAGTATTTTACAGCTGTGCTGATCTCAGTTGGTGTGAGTATGTTCCTTTTGTCGAACTCCAGCAGTACCAAACACGCAACCATCACAACTTTCTCCGGCATCATCATTCTGGCCGGGTACATCGCGTTCGATAGCTTCACCTCTAACTGGCAGGACGAGCTTTTCCGGCACAAGATGTCCTCGGTGCAGATGATGTTCGGGGTGAACCTGTTCTCCTGCCTCCTGACCGTGGGCTCTCTGTTGGAGACAGGCGCCCTGTTCGAATCGCTGGCGTTCATGAGCCGCCACGCCGAGTTCGCAGCTCACGCCGCCCTGCTGTCGCTCTGCTCTGCATTCGGCCAGCTCTTCATCTTCTATACCATCTCACAATTCGGTGCCGCCGTCTTCACCATCATCATGACGCTGCGCCAGGCCATCGCCATCCTGCTCTCCTGCCTCCTCTACGGCCATTCCGTCTCGGCAACGGGAATCTTTGGGGTGGCCGTAGTGTTCTTTGCACTGTTTCTGCGTGTCTACGCGCGCAGCCGAGTGAAAAAGAGCAGCAAGAGAGCTCAGGCGCCATTACAGAAGGTCTAGATGAAGGACAGTGATAACCACGTTATTTGTGGTTTTGGTTCCTCTTTTTGTTTTTTGTTGTTTTTTGTTGTTTTTTTCCTCCTTTATGTGTGTGTGTGTGTGTGTGTGTGTGTGTGTGTGTGTGTGCGCGTGCCCATCTGGGTGTGTTTCACAAAGCTTTGTTTCTATTTTGTATATAAAAAGGTACTGAAAAGGGTGGCGCTCCTTTTTTTTTTTTTTTTTTTTTTTTTTTGTTCCAAGAAAGTGATTTCAACAGTACTGACTAAAAAGAAGGGGGTAGTTGCATACTTTGTGTCAAGTGTTGGACATGCGTTTGTTGTGGTTACTGATTTTGCTGAGCCAAATTTCGGCCTCAGCTCGCGTGTTGAGGTTGGATCTGTTCCATTGGGTGCGTGTACGATTTCTCTGTATGTTTTTATGTTTCTAAATAAGTGTAAAGTTTCTTATTTATGGTTCGGATTGTAATTACAACCATACAAGACCACACAACTGCCCGACTCGAGAAGCATTTTTAACCCCATCAGATTATTATTTTTAAAAATACAAGAGTTACTTGTTTAACATGACTTGTTATTGTGTGATTGTGTGTGGTGAACAATTCCAAGTTTTAGCCTGTGATGAGTTTGAGATGATTCTCATTGAGGTTTGATTAAAACTTGTATTTAAAAAAACAAGCAAACATCTGAATATGTGACACCCAGCATTTCCAGACAAACAATTCAACAACGAATTGATGGACTTTGTTTTTGTGCTCACAAAAGAAAATCCCTTAATCATCTGATCGCCATTACAGTAGACACATGAAGTGAAAGGATTAAATTAAACCTTGTCACCCTCCTCCTGCCTTCAGATCTTGTCTAAATATATTACAGTCCACCTGTCCTTTTTATTGAAGGTCTGTTTGTTAGTATTTTCTACCCTTGAATCAGATGTTTGGGGTAAAAGCTGAGATGTTTCCAGCATCAGACCGAGAGTGCCTACTGAAGTTTTTTTCTGTAATAAATTTTTTTTTTTTTTTTTGCGGATAGGGCCAGGTGATTTCCATAATCACAGTATTCTTTTGAGCAAGACTTAATGTAATGTTAATTCAGATGTCATGACTTTCCTTGAGTCATGTTCACTGGAGGTAGAATCTTTCCCAGTAAGGACCACTGTACAAGGAGATATCAGAAGATTTTTAGCCAGAGTACGATGCTGCTGAGATGAAACTAACATTAATACACTGCTCACTTTGGACAAGTGTGGATAATCATGGTAATTTTAAATCTAAATTTTTAATTTAAATCATTGTAAGGATTTTTGGATAAATGCGTAAATTAGGTGAGGGATTTAACTCTGATCAAGTTTCTAAGATGCGCTGCTGTTTATTTTGATTTCTCACAAACGAGAATGTATGACTGGTGGATAAAAGGACATTTCTGAAATGGCCTCAGACACAAAAAAAAATCTTAATACACATTCTCAATGTCAAAACAATGCCAAGTAACCAGACATTTAAGACCAAAGCGAAGACAATTGATATTAAGTACCATTATTATTATTCTTATTAGGCATTTGATAAAATCCTAGCCTGGTTATTGTTATGTGAAAACTAAATATCAGCACTTTTTTTTTTTTTTTTTTTTTGTAAGCATTATGGTTCATTGCTTGTTAAACGGTCGTATTATTAATTAAAACAGCCAGTCATTCTACTCGACTTGGCTCTATGTACGTTTGTCTGTTGTGGGATTGTTTTCCAGATTAAGTACTGCTGGTCTTGTTTGTGCAGATTGTGTAACGTACTCAAGTTTAATGATGCTGGCTCAACCATACATGTTAGAAAAAAACACATTTAATTCGCCTTTCAGCTGTGATTAAGTGCACAAGTTAACAATTTGTCTTTCGAATTTAAGAAGAATTAATGAAGAGGAACCAAAGAAGCTAATAGACTCTTTCCCGTGTAGAACTTAAGGCTTGTTACAGCTTGCAAATTCATAAAAGAACTTGCGGTTTCAGCTACACCCACTCAGTTCTGTGGAGCTGATCACCAGGTCTAGTTCCTTCAAAATGGTAGACCAGGTTGTTAGATTGAGGTCAACAGTATACTCTTGATTTGTTTTTTGTTGTTTCTTTTAAGTTTATGAATATAATAGCTAACTTTAGCATGGGGTGGGCACAGTGATTCAGCAATATCACCTGGCACCTTCAGGGGTTTGAATCTTGCCTTTGGTCTGTGAGTGTGGAGTTTGCATATTCTCCCTGTACTTTGTGGGTTTCCTCATGGTACTCCAGTTTTCTCCCACAGTCCAAAGACATTCGTTGTAGCCTGGTTAATGTTAATGAATTGCCCGTAGTGTACAATGCTTTGAAATGTTACACAAAAATAACCAGAGTAAATACAAACCTATCTGGCCCTATGTGAAAAAATAATTGCTCCCTTGCTAAATCATGAATGAACTGTAATTTTTGGAAAGCGGAGTTAAATTTCATTTCCACACCCAGGATTGATTACTTCCAGACCTCCTGAATCAAGAAATCTTTTGAGCAAAGACTTTTGTTCAGAAATGTTCAGGTTTTAGAAAATACTTTTTTTGGAAGGTGTGCGGCCAGTTAAGCCTAACACAGTGTTACATAAAAAGAGCATCATACCCACAGTCGAACATGGTGGTGGTAGTATGATAGTCCGCGACTGCTTTACAACTTTCGGACCTGGGCAGCTTGCCATAATTAATGAAACCATGAATTTTGCACTGTACCAGAAAATCCTGAAGGAAAATGTCTGGCCATCAGGTCATGACCCCAAGCTCAAGCACACTTTGTTGATTAATGCAGCAGGACAACAATCTGAAACACACTTGTAAGTCCACCTCTAAATGGTTTTTAAAAAACCTACAACATTTAAGGTTTTGGAGTTAAATCCGATCGAGATAATTAAATAGTTCATTCATGCTGGAAAACTACCCAGTATGACTGAATTAAAACAATTCCTCCACAACAATGTTTTGGGGGCAATTACTTTTTCCACATAGGGGCAGGTAGGTTTGGATAAAATTTTTTACAATTAATAAATTAATGCATAATTTAAAAAAAACATTTTGTCTTTATAATATTAAAATTGTTAGATTTATCTCAATCATTTAAGTGTGACAAAATATGCAAAAAAAAAAAAAAAATCAGGAAGGGGTAAAGACTTTTTCATGGCACTGTACTTGTATGTCTTTCAGTGGGTTGTCATCCCATCCGGGGTGTCTATCGCCTCCCTGTGATAGGATCCAGGGCTCTTTTGACCCTACGTAGTATAAGCGTTATGGAAAATAAAAGAATGGACTGTAACATGGCAACGGGTTTTATTAATCTGTCGATGAATTTGCAATTAACAAAATAAGTACCTACAGTTACGATGGACAAAAAATAAATACCTAAAAGTGTTGCTATTTTACAACTTGTGAACAACTAAGTGAAGTGAGTGCAAAATTGCAACAAGTGCTTTTTTTTTTTTTTTTTTTTTTTTTTTTTTTTTTGCAGCTACATGGAAGCATGCAGCATATCAGTAGTAATGATAAGTATTATGCTATATGTATAATCTGTATGTATTTTTCTCAGATTTTTAGCAATGAACAATCCCTATACAGTACCAGCTCCAGTAATCCCCCTTTTTTTTTTTTTTTTTCTGGTTTAAATGGATCTGCAAAAAAAAAAAAAAACAAGGCTTAAGTATAGAAAAGGATTGTTCAGGTGATGACACTACATTCAGTCCTTGATTAACGCTAATGTTAATTTGTGATGCTAAAGAAGGTTTTGTGTTTAAGCTGTGAGTAAAAGTTTTCTTTGGGTTGTTGCTCTGTATGATGTAATGATCAGATGCCTTCAGTATATGAGATGAAAAACCAGACAACACATCTGGTGTCATTTGCCTTACCTGGTGGGAACTAAATAATCAGGACAGTAAATAAAGTCTTACTACACGCCGCATACGCGGTTAAACTCTTTGGTATCTGCAGATGTAGCGACGGTTTAATGAAAAGGTTTTTAAATCAAGGCAGTTTTTACATAAGCTCTCCTTTTTGCGGGGATATAACAGTTTACCCGTTTTTGACTGTAATACTAATGTCATCATTATTGATATACTTTAGAAAAACAAACAACGACTGCCATATTGGTTATCCTACCTTTTTTTCTTTTTCTTTTTTTTTTTTTGTAACAAACACTTACACCAACCTGTAAAATTTATTGTTTCTCATCATGTGACAGGAAACGGCAGATAATTTCCTGGGCTTTTAGTTAATCAATCCTTAACTTACATGATAAGATTTTCTTTAATAGCTTCATAGGCTTCTATGCAAATTTGAAGGAAAATTATTTAAAGCAGATATTTTTACACACACACACAAATATCATCAGACAGACAGCCCAGAATCTTTCAATATATGGTGTTTGAATTGTTTGTCATTAATGTCTTTCTGTCAGGCTTCTCTCCAGGAGAGAGACTCCATCTGTGTATTTACTCATGAGGTGAAATTGTCCCTTTATTTATTTATTTTTTTCTTTTTCTTTCTTTTTCTTAAAGCATTCATGTAGAGGTCATAAGAAATGAGAACAAAATGCAACCCAACTAATGTATTCCCGTTTATACTTTTTTAAGGATGTATTAATTATGTTAGACAGATTAAATTAATTTGAATACTTGACGGAATTGCCTTCTTTCTTTCTGTTTTTCCTACTGTAGTCCAATGGTTAAAGTTAGCTGTTAACAAGTCTACATTTATGTTTATTCAGTACTGTAAGCAGTTGCTTTTATTCAAAGTCGTTTATAATTGCGGCTGAATTCAGTAAAGGTACAGACACAGCAATAGTCCTCACCATTTGTCTACTAGTACCTTTGTGTTATAAAATCTACTTCTATATACAGTAATAGTTATGACACCTTCTAATACCCACTAATAGCAGTAACTGAGTAGTTTACCCTTATTTACATTGAAGATAGTTTTGTGATACAGATCATAGCATGAAATCATGTTGAAGTTAAAATTATATTAACTTGTAGAACAGACTATACTAATAAATTACCAAAAGGAAATAAAAAATGTGGTTCACTTTAATCTTTCCTGAGAATGAACAAAGAATCATTAAACATGACATTCTTCTTCCTTATTAAATGCTCAGGGCTCAGATATCTATCTATCTACTGTATATAGTGCGTGTGTATATGTATATATATATATATAGAGAGAGAGAGAGAGACACCCACTCACTGAGTACACCCCTCTAATTTCAGAAAACATTTTAGTACATCTTCTTAAAGGACAATACTATAGAAATGAGACAGAAGTAAGTACACCCTAAGTGATAAGAGCTGTGCATCTTTACCCATCAGTGGCCAAGTATGTCTCCAGATCTGAACCCTATTGAGCACTAGTGGGGTGTCCTCAAGCGGAAGGTGGCGAAGCGCCATGTGTCTAACATCCAGCAGCTCTATGATATCATTATGGAGGCGGGGAAGAGGATCCCAGCAACAACATGTGCAGCTCTGGTGAAGTCCATGCCCAGGAGGATTAAGGCCATGCTAGAAAAGGATGGTGCTCAGACAAAATATGGACACTTTGGACACTTCGGGTATACTCATTTTCATTGCCAGCTGTTTTGACAATAAAGGCTGTATGAGTTATTTTCAGACGACAGTAAATCTATACTGTTATACAAGCTGCACATTGACTAAAGAATATCACAGTTTCATTTCTATAGTATTGTCCCTTGAGAACATATAAAATGTGAGGGGTGTACTCACTTCGGTGAGGGTGTACTCACTTTTGTGACATACTGTAAGTCATCGTGCTGTAGGTATATATAGCAGTTCTTTATAACACTTCATGACTCAGTCATGAACCAGTCCTAACAGTAACCTGCATTGATCTGACCTTCACCGCAAGATGTCGAAAATCAGTACAGTACCAGTGAGCAAGGATTACAACCTCGATACTGTATTTCTGCACATACACCACCTACATGTTCCCACTCTTGTTACCTGGTAAATTCACACACAAGTCTTTTCAGTAATGCAAATGAGCTGTTTTTTCCTTCTGTCGCCAAGTAACTGGCAACTAAAGTAACCTGATCTGTGGGCTTTTATGGTAAAACACAATACGATTGAATAAACTGACACCTACTGTACAATCTAAACATGCTTCATTTAGGATTTGTGTTCTGATAAAACATTTCTTAAAAGTGTAAATAAAAAATAAAAAAATAGTTTCTCCTGTTCTGAGGAAGTAATTAAATCAGGACTGTTAAAGGCAGAGAAAACAAAATGTGCCGCACAGAGTGTACTCCAGGACCAGGGTGGGGAACAATTCTGTTTCAAGATTCAAGAATTTTATTTGTCACATATATAATTGTTCAAGTACAGCAGTAGTGAAATGCGATTGCGTCAAACTCCAGACTACGCAGATTAAAAAAAAGAAAAAACACTCTGATAAAAATAAAATAATAAATAATAATAATAAATATGTAGACCAGACTATAATGTTAGTTATACAGAATATAAGTTATATTCTGAGATGTTGTGCGACTGTGTGCAACATTTTCAGTTATTGTTAAGGTTTTGTATTTAATGGCCATTATGCCCAATCCTGGCGCCTACTTTTACATCATATACCTGATAATATCAGATAAAATATCCATTTACGGGTAAACATTGTTATTTGTCACACAAAGTGATCCTTACTTCAAAATGATTAGCTTAAGTAGACATGTAATACAAATTTTTACAGCATAATGTTAAAAACATTATAAATGTTGAATATATAAAAAAAATGTTTAAACGTGGATTTTGAGGTGACCTGTCTTTAACGACATTTCATTTCTTCCAAAAATTACACATCTTGTCTTTCCAGTTCATCAAAATTTACACTTGATCATCAACACAATTTTCCCCTGAAGTGACGCCCTCCAGTACAATACACTCATATTTCTGTGCAGTGTAAATTCCCACTTCACTCACTGCAAACGGTCAGTATTTTTGCTCTACATGTGATACAGTATGTGAACCTTTTGTTTGGAACTTTTCATGCGATAAATTGAACTTGACACAATAAATAGTTGCTTATAACGAATGATTTGACACCATGAGTTATTTCGATAAATGAATGAGAGCGTTAATATTATATGTTAATTAGAGCCTAATTACGTTTAATTAACAGGTTGATTCATTTTAATTACGAGAGTAATTAGGCTCTAACGTGACAGCTCTATACTGGAAATGCAAGAGAAAAGGTCAGAGCAGACTCTACTTCTTGACGAAACTCAGGTCTTGCAATATGTTGCAGATCTTTTATTAGTCAGTTGTGGTAAGTGTAATATTCTTTCCTTCCATCTGCTGGGGCAGCAGCATTGACTCTAAGAAACTCAAGCAAAGTGTTGAGAAGGACGCTACACAAACTGTTAACCATCATGGAGAACACTTCACATCCCCTCCACATCCTACGAGCTGAACAGCGGCGCACTTTCAGTAAGAGAATGTGACAAAGAACACTACAGGGGTCAGGCGTAGCTTGGTCCCCCCCCCTCAAAAAAAAAAAAAAAAAAAATCCCTCTTCCCAGTTGTGTTGGACTAATGGCACTTAGTTATTAACCTAGTTAACCCAGTTTAAGTATCTATCCAGTGATGTAAACTTTAAAGCACTTTTTGTAAGTCGCTCTGGATAAGAGCGTCTGCCAAATGCCTAAATGTAAATGTAAATGTGATTAAGGCATTGGACTATGGTTCGGAAGGTTCCAGGTTCAAACCCCTCAACCACCTAGTTGCCACTGTTGGGCCCTTGTGCCTCAACCCTCAATTGCTCAGATGTATAATGATATAAAACTGTAAGGTCTAATATGTATTTATTGTATAATACAGTTCTTTCACATAATCACATGCTTGAGAGTAATTACTATATGGCCTGTATGTAATAACTCTAAGTTGATTGACACAAAGATTACAAAGTGCTTCACTTCAAAGGGGGATCGTTTTGACGTTTGTTAAATATCAGCGATGCAGTGAATCATGTTTTCATTGTCACTTCGGGGTTTACATTAAACTCCCATCAGCTTGGACAGAAACGGAGAGACGCCCACGTAATTATGGTTTCAGCCACAGCAGTGTGATCGTTTCACATCCAGTAACGTGGGCACAGGTTCAGAAAGGGTCCGAAAGAACATGTGTTTGGGGGAAGAGTGGAATTTACAGGGTTAATGTGTAAGCGCTTACCTTTTTTAGTTATTCCTTTCCCTACCTGTAGCCTAAGGGTTTGCTTTTTATATTAATGTTGATAACCTCACTCTGAAGCACATCATAAAGCTGAGCGTTAATTATTAGAGCTTAAGCAGGTGGCCTGGAGCAAGACACTAGTAAAGTGTTGTTTAAAGTGGAATGAGGATAATTCTAAGCTTTTACTATTATCACAACAATATAGAAACTCTCCATATTTCTATTATCATCTGTTTATTAAGTAGGCTGATTATACAGCATGGCCCAAAAGTATGGAGGCTATTTTTCTTTTTATTTCAGAATCAGAATGTCTAAAATTGCTTGTTTCAAATTAACAAAAGGTGATCAAACAGAGCTCATACACACACACAACTTCAGTTTGCTTTTGGCTTATGGATCCTGATTTTGGGTCATCCTATATAATATGTATAGTTGAGCACAAAAGTTTGTGTCCCCCATTGATTTACCATCTAGTTTACATTTTATCAGTCAGTGTAAGTGTATCCTGTAACAAGACAAGACTGAAGATTTTTGAGAAAGTTTAAAAAGACACTAAAAATAAAAGGTTAATCGTCAGCAATGTCATTAAGGCATAGACAAAAATAGAACTAGATTCATTTTGGAAGAAATAGTAGGTAGATATTACACCTGCAATGATCTAAAAGCTATTCAGAGGATATAAAAGAGACTTGAGGATGAAAAAGTGATAAGTAAATAAGGTTGACATACACGTGATTGGAAAACATTAGCATTTTAAACTGGAGGTACAACCTTTGGAATTAATATTATTCCATTTTTAACATTTATTAATACTGTAAACATCATTTTGATCATTTTTGAGATTTGAAAAAAAAAAAAGTTAGAGAATTCCAGCTGTCTAAAGTGATCACAGGTGTTTTCTTTATGTTAAAGCCTTTTAAGACTGTTATTCAGGGTATAGTTGGGGTATACTTTATTTTGGCGAGTAACTATATTCCAGAATGTTTCAAAATATTTATATTTCTTACATTTTCATTTAAAATTTTAAATGCTCATAAATCTCAAATCTCTCTTCTCTTATCCACCCAATGACTGTATCCTACTGTACATATCAGTCGAAAGAGTTAGTGCTATCTCTGTGCTTCTGATGACAACATTTAAATAAACCATCTTATTAGCCTTTCTAAAAGGCCTGTTGAAATAGTTTTGGCAATAAAACCAAATTTACATTGAACTAAATTAGCCAGTTGTCTTTAATAATGCCGTGTTAGAATAGAATAGTTTCCATAACCCAAATCTTATTCTAGTTAATAGTAAATGTTGTAAACATACAGAGAATGAATCATGTGACAGCTGATATGAACATAATTTGTATCAGATAAAACATGTGCTTTTTAATCCGTAATATTTAAGTACATTTAAAAGTAGTACATTTTACTGCTTTTTTTTTTTTTTTTTACTAGATATTTGACAAATTATATGTGCTTTTATCTGCTTAAGCAGTACTAATGGTATAACCAATTCTGAGTTTTACATGATCGTACCAATTGCTCATCCTGTTCCTGTTTTAAACAATAATTAGATTTTCATCATTGATTTTACTTTTTACTGTTTTGCTGATTTGAGAAACACAATCATGTTGTTTCGTCAGGTATTCTGCAGAATTTCTACAGCTAAATAGTTTGTTTCGGGAACAAACAAAATTCGATCATTCTTTGTATTTTACAGACGGTCTCCCCCAAATCAGCTTTACAGCAGTCTGTTGATGCTGGTGGGAAACTTTCACAGAAAGATGGAATTTATAATGTAGGACTTTGGGAAGAACCAAGACTCGACAGGGGAAGTCCATTCTCTTCTGGGAATAGTGAGAATAAAGGGTAAGTTCTTTTTTTATTATTATTATTTATTTAATTTTCTTCCCCAAAGTGTAATGCAAGAGGAACTTGTTCCATGGATCTTGAACTTCACCTGACTAGAGATCATGTACTGTATGACTATTTATGAAGTTGTTTGTTTCATGTTAGAAAAGGTCAGTTCTGTTGAGGAAAGAAAAAAAAAAGAAGCAAAAATCAAATGACGCAAATGAGATCCCCCAAACCCTCGAATATCAAACCAATTTGAAATGACTCAGTGTTTCACGCTCGTTTTATGTTGTTTTGATATGAAGACACATGGCCGTAGTGCATACCCCTGATAGCTTTCCTCAGTCGTGGGCGCAGAGGGATTCCCAGATTTAGAAAACACCCTCACTTCCTGCTTTGTTGTAACTATTAAACCGTGTGGGTGTTTAGAAAATGGCAGACTCAAAAATTATAAACCACTGTCTCCTTTTTATCAAACATAAGACTTGCGTTTCCACAGGAAGTGGGATGTGGAAACCTGTGGTGGGCTTTTGTGTTATGTTATAGACATTTAGACAAATGTTTTGAGCTTCTTTATGCGTCATATAATCGGGCTTTTAGGCTTTGATTAATAATTGTTCCCTTTATGCTCATACCGAATGTCTTTAACCGTATAAAATACCAAGAGTGTTAGTATATACTGTACATGAGTAATAATAATAGGTTCCGTTTTAAGTCTTTTCTCCTTTTTAGGTTTCTTACTTATGTTGTCTCAGAGAGATTTTCTTGTAACTTGTCACTTCTGGTTTGCTCATTTAGGGATCAAAATCTGTATCAAGATTTCAGTCAAGCTGCATCAACAAAGCTGCATTTAAGAACCGTGTCTGTTGTTAAAAACTAGGTGAAAAGAAGTAAACCCAGGTGATCAGTACTTTTACCAGATAATAGCTGTTTCTCAGCTACATTTTGGGTTTCAGCAACGATACCAGCTGCAAAGTCTTTTTTTAACTTTTTTTTTTTTTCGTAAATCGTCTGCAGACTAGTCCCTGGAGTTTGATCAGGTTCGAGCAAAACCACACCGGTTTTGTGATTCACAGCAAAAGATAAGACAGGATCTGAAATTCTCTTTAGTGGCTTTGAGCAACTCATTCCTGCACCTGAGGATGTGACATGAACGTGTCAGCAGAGGCCTCCTCCTCCTCCACCACCACCCCCTCAGCAGTGCCTCTTTTTTCTCTAAAACATGTGACTTAAAAGAAGCCTAAATTTCATGAGGCAACATTTCTGAATAAAAGATATTAAACACAAAAGGTTAAACACCTTGTATGAATGAGTTCAGCAGTTGACATACAGTGGGCCACCAATGGAGCAAGTTCTCACATGAGGCCTGTAATTTTCATCATAGGAGACAAAATAAGAAAAATAAAATCCAGAAAATCACATTGTAGGATTTTTAATGAATTCATTGGTAAATTCCTCGGTAAAATAAGTATTTGTTCACCTACAAACAAGCAAAATTTCTGGCTCTCACAGACCTGTAACTTCTTCTTTAAGAGGCTCCTCTGTCCTCCACTTGTTACCTGTATTAATGGC
>JAQMYL010000020.1:11791193-11808542 GCA_030014365.1 Clarias pachynema
TGATGAAAATTACAGGCCTCTCTCATCTTTTTAAGTTGGAGAACTTGCACAATTGGTGGCTGACTAAATACTTTTTTGCCCCGCTGTACATGCAGAATAACAGATCCTGCGGCTCATATCACAAATCAGATATTTTTTGTCTGATAAAATCTAAGGGCATCACTTTCTTGAATTTTTTTGAGACTTTTTTAAAAATTTGTATGCAACATGCTTTTAAATTTTTTTTATGACAGATTGTTCACACCAATGTTAATACAGATCACCTTTCACATACTGTAGATGTTATATGTGTGAGGTGATTGAGAGGCGCCACCCAGTGGAATTATAGTGTAATTGTTCTTTTTGTGTTTTTATGGAAATGCCTGAATGCAGTCTGTTTTTGTGCCCTTAAACATGGATATATAAAGACATGTCAGAGGTTAACTGACACTTACAGTTTTATTTTTAAAAAATCATGCAAATATGTTGCCATTATTATAATTACTATTTGTTTCCTTCTTTTTTATATTGAAATATAGTCAGCTTTAAGCGTGTCTAGAAGAGGAAATTCATTCAAAGAAGAAGAAATGTCTAATTTCCAAAGATGTCAGAAGTCTGGTCAACCTAAGAGTGGACTGTCCCAGAGACAAATAGCTAGAAATCCTGAAATATCCCTTTTTACTGTTAGTAGAATTATAGTTTAGCTTAAAGAAAAAGGGAAATGATTAAACACATTTTAGCATAAAACCGTTCACTTCTCGCATGTATGTGTATATGGGTGGGCTTCGGAACAAGGATATATGGGTGAACACCAGAACAAGGATATACTGTATGGGTGGACATTATAACAGCCAAAATGTCTCTAAGGCATTGTACTGACTGGCTGCAGTACATTTTTTAACCCAGCCCATTCATGTTACTGAGGACTGAGAATGATCAATGGGATACATCAACCTGGCTGAGAACACTAGCTACAGTTAATTTAATAACATAAATATGATTTACTGTATGACTTTAGCCAATACTTGCAGTAGCTTGATAAGGTTAGCCACTCACTCCTTTTCCAAACAACCATCAGCTGAAGGAAACATCTCAATTCAGATGGGAATCGTACTGCAGGCCTCAGAGCTAGATAAAACTGTGGAAAGCATCTTTCTTTTCTTTTTACCTCAGAAATGGGTTGTGTTGAATATACATTTTGACCACATTTTACCAGTACTCCTTAATATATTAAATAATGTAAGTCCTTACATTATCTACATACATTAAGTTACAAATTAAAACGATGCTTAATTTCAGGCAGCTAGCACATTGTAGCTCAGGCAGTCATTACTCAAAGCTTGTACATTGGAACCTTGGATTACGAACATAATTCGTTCCGGAAGTGGGCTCGTATTTCAAAACCCAAAATAAATACATAAAAATGATATAAAATATAAAGTAAAAATAAAACAAATTAACCCGCACTTTACCTTTTAAAAAAAGTTTAAATAAATCCAGACAGATAAGTGTTTCCATTTATGCGCGCACACACGTGGTCACAGTGTTATAGTAAACAGTACACGCATGCACGAATGTTAATTATACCAGTGAGAGACGCGCACTAAGACCCAGCAGGGGAGACAATTATCCACAATTCCGCAGCGCAAGAGAGAGAAAAACCGTTGGCTCAGTGGTGAAACAAGAAGCGCATGCGTGATACATGATGCTCGGTACTCGTAAACCAAGACTTGTTCATTTTCCAAGTCAAAATTTATTACAAATCTTTGCTCGTCTTGCGGAACACTCGCAAACCGCGTTACTCGCAATCCGAGGTTTCACTGTATCTTGAATGTATCTTTGAAAAAATATATGACTAAATCCGACTAAATTTAGCATCTTAAATATTAGTTAATAACATTGTACATGACACATTGAGGTGAGACAATGTGGTATCTTAGCCCATAAGAACACATGGAGACACATATCATGTACACTTTAAATGTTCTGGAAAGTTCCTTACTCGGCTTTATCCTTGACTTGAACTTATGAAGGCCCTTATGAAGTGACATCTAATGAACATCTGTTAGTTCTCATGATATCCAAAATGTGACTGATCAATCTATTAAAAATAAATAAATAATTGTGACTAACAGTAAGGTGTATCCCCAGGGCCGGTTCTACGGGGGGGCAAGAGGGGGCAGCGCCCCCTCAAATAAATGTCTTGCCCCCTCAAATCAAAATTTTAAAATGTTGAGAAAGCACGTTAATAAAATGAATTTATAACAAGTTGATAAAATGATCCGCGTAAACGGAAAAATCCGCCTAAAAAGGGACACTACACAATACAGTATTAGATTTCACAGGCTGCAGCGCACGCACCAAAATGCCATGTGCTGTCTTTCAAAATGCGTTCCAAGTAGTCTGTAGTCTCACCTGTTCACACCATCTTGGGCAGTACACCCACTACCATATGTGTAAGATGTCAAACCCACCTTAACAACAACACATTAAAAAAAAGTCCAGACAGTAACCCAAGCCCAGAGATGAATCAGAGATCATGAAGCTGTGAGGCAGCAACACCACCCACTGTGCCGCCTCTATAATTAAGCCACTCTTTCCTGTGGCTAAGAGGGAAAACAAGAAGTGGTCTTTACTCATGTGGGGAAAGCTCCCTGCATGACTCGTCAGAATTCAGGCCATACCACTGGCTGTTCTCGTGTAGCGCTTCATTCAGGCCTCTCATACATTAACACAGACCCATACATCGTTCTCAGAATTTATATTACGTGTAATATACGTGTAAGAATGTATGTTAAAATGAAGAGGAAAAAATGGCAAGTCATTATGCCAAATAACATGTGCTGTATAAACACTGAAATAATTGAACATGACAAGGCTGATCCTGTGTACACGCCCATCTTTGGCAGACGTTAATGAATAATGAGTATGCAAATACAAGTCACATTTGTCAAAGCCAAACAAGATGTCGGAAACACAAACAAGTGAAGATTGTTCTTGCAATTATTGAAAATTATAATGAGGTCTCTGGTCACATGATTGCAGCACCATGGAACAGAGGTGGGGCCTATTAGCATACTAAAAAGTATAAAATTTAATTGTGTGAATGAACCCAAGTTTCAAAGCTCTAGTAGATGGCAGTGTGCTGCAGCTAGTAACATCCAGCAGGTCTTTCTTTATTCAAGCTCATGATAAAGGAGCCTGTCTATTCAGTGACCGACATCATGAGGAGTATAATAAATGTACTACCCTTTATAGGTTCCGCAGAGCAAGAGGACCTTGGTGATGTCATCTCGGTTTGCACCCACCTTATTAAAAAATGGCATAAATCGCAATTACAAAATACTGATCAAGTCATTTACCCTTCAGCAGGGCAACTTTGAACTCCGCCCACACCAAATCTTCAGGACGCAGATACCCAATAATCAGTATTCGATTTATTTTACCACAACCTCGTGTTCCCTCTTCTCGAAATGGAAAACAGACCTTCAGGTCCCACATTTCTGTGGATAGGCTCCCTCCTGTAATTCTTTTTAGTACCAATTTAGAATAAAACATGAGGCAGCTAGAGTTTTTAAGCAATGCCTAGGAGTAAATTGTAACCTGGTGCCACCATTTGAAACCGAAACAAGAACATTTAAATGCTACAAAGCTTATTTAGATAATTTATTAGAATCAGCTTTGTGTGTAAAGAAAACAAGAGGCTCAACTAATTATCACACCATTTAATTTCTGCAAAAAAAACACAAACACGGAACATACACCAGCCTGGACTCAGCCAGAACACATTTTGCAGTCCACCCCTTAATGTGTAGAGCAAGAGTAGACCGAGCTCAATGAAAACAGTATAACTTTATATAGCTGGAAGAACCATTCAATTCCAATTTGTACAACAAAAATAAGAGGATTGGACCAAATTGCCACAATACAGGGCAAAGGGAATGCATTGGGAAAAAGTGAGGAATAGGTAATAGATGGCATAAATTGATTAATCAACTTCCTCCATGCGAGAGGCATCATCATCTCCTTCTAGTGGTGGGATTTCCTCTGGAGCAGGAGCGGAGCTTGGTTCATCTGAGGGTACATCGTCATCATCGATACCTGCATTGACAAATGAGAATTAAGCAAAACAATGACACCGGTGTATTGAGAGGTTAACCCATATTGATCAAGCATGGTATGACATCTTACCAAGTCCCAGTTTGATCATTCTGTAGATACGGTTGGAATGTGTCTGGGGGTCATCCAGGGAGAAGCCTGAGGAAAGCAGTGCAGTCTCGAACAGCAGGATCACCAGATCTTTCACAGCCTTGTCATTCTTATCAGCCTCAGCCTTTTGCCTCAGCATCTCCATGATGGGATGATCAGGATTGATCTCCAAGTGCTTCTTAGCCATCATGTAACCCATGGTGGAGTTGTCCCTCAGGGCTTGGGCCTTCATGATGCGCTCCATGTTGGCGGTCCAACCGTATGTGCTTGTCACAATGCAGCAAGGTGAAGACACCAGTCTGTTTGACACTGTAACCTGTGGAGATTAAAGCATGCAAGTCAATTACTCACTCATTCTCTACACAACTTATCCTGTACTGTAGACTTCATCTTGGTGGTTCTCCAAGCAGTTCAAGTCGTGCTTAACCCCCAAGAATGAGAACTTTAGCAAGATCACTTGTTTACCTTTTCAACCTTCTTATCCAGAATCTCCTTCATGAGCTTGCAGAGGCTTTCAAACTTGGCCTTGTCTTCCTCCATCTTTTTCTTCTCTCCCTCATCCTCAGGCAGCTCCAGCCCCTCCTTGGTGACAGAGACCAGGGTCTTGCCCTCAAATTCTTTCAGCTGCTGCACACAGTACTCATCAATAGGCTCCACCATGTAGAGGACCTCAAAGCCACGCTTATGGACACGCTCAACAAAGGCAGAGTGAGCTACCTGGTCCTTGCTCTCACCTGGGGAGAGAAAGCAGGTGTCTTAGATCCCTCCACATGCCAAGTAAGATGATGAATTACATATACCCCAAAAAAAGCCACAAGACTTACCAGTGATGTAGTAAATGGATTTCTGGTTCTCCTTCATGCGGCCGAGGTACTCTGACAGTGAGGTCATTTCGTCTCCTGACTGGGAGCTATGGTAGCGCAGTAGTTCTGAGAGCTTTTTGCGGTTCTGGGAGTCTTCATGGATACCCAACTAAAAAAAATTAATAAATTTAAATTTAATTTCCACTTACCTAATCTGATATTTAGCCACTAGAAACAAATTGCTAGACTTGGCTATACACCAGGGAAACTATACAACACTGGCAATACCACAGCTTACAGGAGCTACATAACTGCAAACCTTTATCCATATTAAACCACTAGGAGTGCAAGAATGTCAGAAAAACTAAATTGTGCAGCTTGAAGTACCGCAATAAACCTTTATGATAGGGCATTTACAGGTCTTGTTCTTACCTTGATGTTCTTGGAAAAGGCTTCGTAGAACTTCTTGTAATTGTCCTTGTCCTCAGAAAGCTCAGCGAACAGTTCCAGGCATTTCTTCACAATGTTCTTGCGGATCACCTTCAGAATTTTGCTCTGCTGCAGCATCTCTCTGGAGATGTTCAGGGGAAGATCCTCAGAGTCGACCACACCACGGATGAAGTCTGAAGTAAATGAATAAATACATAAATATCTACTGCACTAATACAAACTGGAAATCTGCACATTAGGCCTTATGTAAACTACTTCTGTGCATCTCATTTAACAAGAGAAAAAGCTTAAGTGTCAAGACTTACTCAGGTACTCTGGGATGAGCTCCTCACAGCTGTCCATAATGAAAACCCTCCTTACGTACAGCTTGATGTTATTCTTCTTTTTCTTGTTCTCAAAGAGGTCAAAAGGTGCACGCCGGGGGATGAAGAGCAGGGCTCTGAACTCCAGCTGTCCCTCAACAGAGAAGTGCTATGGCAAAAGAGAGTTCGAACAGGACAAGGGTTAGAACAGGACAAGGGCCTTACCCAACATACAAACCACTACAGAGTAGCCATGCCACACAACCACATTATTCAACTTCTTACTTCAATGGCTAAATAAAACTTAATTTGCTCATCTTACAACACAGGTTTTGATTTTCATCTTAATACCTTAACAGCAAGGTGATCCTCCCAGTCATTGGTCAGGCTCTTGTAGAACTCTCCATACTCCTCATTGGTGATGTCATCAGGGTTCCTGGTCCAGATGGGCTTGGTCTTATTCAGCTCCTCCTGGTCAATGTACTTCTCCTTGATTTTCTTCTTTTTCTTCTTGTCCTTATCCTTGGACGAGTCCTCGTCATCATCAGAACCTACATCCTCAATTTTGGGCTTGTCCTCTCCCTCCTCCTCCTCTTCCTTTTCTTCCTTCTCTTCTTTTTCATCTTCTGCCTCATCATCGCTGATCTCCTTGTCACGCTCCTTCTCCACCTACACAGATTTCGGAATGGTCAAGAACTTTTATTACTTTATGCAAATCACTAGTAAGGCCATGGCCACCGATCAATGCCTCTGAACTAGAATGAACATAAACATAACTTACAAAGAGAGTAATGGGGTATCCAATGAACTGAGAGTGCTTCTTGACCACCTCCTTCACTCGCTTCTCCTCAATGTATTCTGTCTGATCCTCCTTCAGATGAAGGACGACCTTGGTTCCACGGCCAATGGGTTCACCTGTAAGCAAACTCAAACCATCACTAACTTGTACAAATATGAATCACATTTTGACCAATTCAAAACATTTAACATGCTGAGTGTTAAATAATTACATGCACACAGTCAGTCATTCAAGTAGTCTTGAACAGGCACTAAAAATCAACCTACCATGGTCAACCCTGACTGTGAAGGAGCCACCAGCTGAGGACTCCCAGGCATACTGCTCGTCGTCATTGTTTTTAGTGATGACGACCACCTTCTCAGCCACCAGGTAGGCAGAGTAGAAGCCTACACCAAACTGCCCAATCATGGAGATATCTGCACCAGCCTGAGGGGAACCATGCGTAGATAAAAAGCTCATTAATTATGGTTATCCAAACGCATATAAACTCCATTTCATGCCGCAATAGTCTTAATTTTCCTTCAGATAATGTGCATCTACCTGTTTTGTTTAAATTTTTATGCACTTGTTATTTTAAAAGTAATACAAATTGAGAGTATAACCATGTACTGGGTCAAATCAGAAACCCATTTACAAAAAGCAAAACATTACAGCATTTGTCAGGGTGTGGTCCTAAATGACCATTTAGGTTCTTGCTGCTCACTCTTCATTCATTTATAAATGAGACGTGCCTGATGCTTTTAAATATACTGTACCTGAAGAGCCTCCATGAAGGCCTTGGTTCCTGACTTTGCAATGGTTCCCAGGTTGTTGATGAGATCAGCCTTGGTCATGCCAATTCCAGTGTCAATAATGGTCAGTGTGCGTTCCTGGTTGTTGGGAATGATGTCAATCTTTAGGTCCTTTCCACTGTCCAGTTTAGATGGATCAGTCAGACTTTCATATCTGATTTTGTCAAGGGCCTACCAAAAAAAAAAAAAAAAAAAAAAAAAAGTCTTTTACATGCAGAAGTGTACAGATATAAAATTTGAGAAGGGTAAAACATTAGACTTAAAATGAGCTTAATTACGCCTACACAGAAATTACATTTGAGATTCAAATGAGTCGTCCCTCCCCCCCCTCCTTTTTAGGCCTTAGACTGACTTAGCCAAATTCCAAGCTTGCATGCTGCACAACTGGTAAAACTGGAATGAAATTCAGTTGATCAATTTTAACAGTTATATTAATCGTCCAGTTAATTGCAAACTGTTTCCTCAAAGTATGTGACTTGATATTTTGTCCACTATATATAAAACTTATCTTTAAAGTAAATCCCTCTCCTTTTACTATGAACACTTACATCAGAGGCATTGGAAATCAGCTCCCTGAGGAAGATTTCCTTGTTGGAGTAAAAAGTGTTAATGATGAGGGACATCAGCTGAGCAATCTCTGCCTGAAAGGCAAAGGTCTCAGCCTCCTCCTCTTGGCGCATTTCTTCAGGCATCTGAAAGAAAGAAATGAATGGATAAATTAATAAACTTCCATCTTGTACACAATATTCAATAACAACAATTACAACAAAACTACTTAAATGATTTTTTTCGGTCAGATCTCATTTAAATCCTCATTCCTCTAGCGTGAGGATAGAATTTAAAACTTCATTCCAATTTTCGATTTACAACAGAACCTGAACAGTTTAGATTAAAAAAAAGGCGATAATGTAACTGAATCATCATTGACGTGCGCATAATGAATTAAGATACTGAAAAACTGCTACATGGAGTTAATGATCAACTTAGTATTTATTGTCGAAGCAGATCCTGCGCGTTCACGGTTTAACATGGCCGAACTTCCGGCTTCACAAAGGGCACGGCCACGTGCTTCATGAAAGCACACGAGCCAGTGGCGCACGTGAACGAGATTTACCAAAGAGTAATAATTGACCTTTTTTTATTATTTTTTTTATTACGTTTTACATTTATTTTATTTTAACGGTTCAAATATTTACTGAGGTAAAGCCAGTCAGCGTTACAAGGTTTTAAACAAGCAGGTTTTGTTAGCGATATTTATAACCGAACGTCACATTAGCGATGCGTTACCGAATCACAAGAGGAAGGCCCATGTTATAATGCACTACGGAGTGCATGCGCGCCATTCTCTTATTTAACAAAGTAGTGCACTTGGACAGGACGCAGCGCGCCATTTGGGACGGAGCCGGGAAACGCCGCAAGCTAAGCGCACAACAGTGCTAACAGTCCCCATTGTTGAAACTCAAGTCACTTCTGTTTTCTTAGATCTAAACAATTAGTTTTACACTCTTTAAAAGCAAGTACACTTTATATAGAAATACTGGTACTTATCCAACACATCACCACTGCACCTGCTCAGCCCTGCCCGGCATCGATCAGAGATAACTAACGTTATATAACCATGTGATTAACTAACGAAATTAACTACCCATCCCGATGAAACATCTTTCAGCTAAGTTAAAGTAAGGTAAGCGAAAGGCATGGCACTGAATCCAATTCAGCCACTCGTATTAACCACAACAACCTTTTGTTACCGTCTAAATTAAATATCACAGCTTCTTATCACAAATCTAACCATTATCTTTATCAACTTTGATTACATTAAAGAAATCATCGAAAAACTAATGTACCTTCACTTTCGTTTCGTTGGCTTCTCTTGAATAAAATGCAACCAAACACTTTCCAATCTCCTCCACACTCTGATGCAGGAGAGTAAAAGAAGGACGGGACGGTTTTTCTCCAGTCTATAGTTTATATATGTCAGAGTGCTGTATCACTCCGCGGGACCGCTGCAGTATAACAGCCTTGGTTTCTACCTAAACTGCGTACTAATTTTAATACAGTGTACTACATAGTGAACACTATACAGTGTATACAGAGTACACAGACCTACGCAATGACGGCGCACTATCTAGGGCGCTAATGCGCGATTTTGGACTTGATCATAAGCCGGATTCAGTTGTCATGGTAAACCGTGCAGCGCTTCACTTAAACGCCTAAAAGCCAGCTAGACATAGAATACATTTAACTTAATATAAATACGTCAATAGAAATTATATTAGTGACAAATAACACTTATAAGCCATATAAAGGAACTACATTTAAATTTTGACGTGACGCTTGTTTCAAGAACATTATGTGTTGTGTCTTTGTAAACAAAAAGATATAACGCCACATTCACTGGGTTAAGATTATTATTGTTTTATACGGTCGGTGTTTGAACCAGTATAATTATATTCGTTGTTTGAGTAAGTATTGATTCTATTTGCTCGCTTAGGTATGAAGGAAGAATGACAAATTTTAAATATAAAACATAAAATTTTATTCCTGTAAGATTATTATCATTTCGGTATATTCTTTATATAAATGTGAATAAGATGATAGTGTGCAATGTTTCGGAAAACAAACAAAAGAAACCACAAAATGCAGAACTTTATTTTCTATCGGAAGGATATCGCAGCTCTGAAGCGGCTGTGCTTCGTTTCTTTCTAGCACTTTCCACTGAAAACCCGCCCTTCTGTGACGTTAAACGTCTGTCAAACCTAGGGCGCGAGCAAGTACTTCCGGTATAATGACTGTTAATGTCGTTCCCGCCGGGCGTAGGGGAAGGGAGGACGGAAGAAATGACGCATTGAAATCTTGAAACAAAAATCAAAATGGACAAAAATAATAATTACATAACTTTAAAAAAAATAATACAAGAACACAACGAAACACTTTTAGCATATTATTTAGATTCTGAGGAAAGTTTCATTACAAACGAATACTTCACATAAAATCATAACATTCATTTCTTTTTAGGCTTTTTTTATATGTATGTCTAATACATTTTTCACAAATTACCCTTTGCATATTTTCTCCTAATTCATTTCATCAGCCGTTATCACTGTCTTTTGGTTATTGCGTTGCCAGTCCACTTAGACACAATTTTTTTCTATATTCTAGAACAATCCTTGATTTTCCAAACTGATATCTGTGGCAATAGGTAATTAAGTAACAACAACAACAGTCAGTTTCTATTTTAAGACATGAAGTTCAGCTGTTCTGGAACATTTCTTGCAAGAACAGTATTGTGTCAAATGCATTTTCAAAATCCATCAAGCACCATGATGAAACTGGCTCTCATGAAGACCATCCCAGGAAAGCAAGACCAAAACTTACCTCTGCTGCAGAGAAGTTGTTCGTTTAGTGTTATCAGCCTTAGAAATCACCAATTAAGAGCACCTCAGATTAGAATGAAAAAATGAAGATATATTATTACCTCACAGTATGACATAATGGTTGATGATGACACTGCCTACTGTTAATTCGTTAAGGAACGCCTGTGACATACCTGTGACACACACCGTCCAGAAACACTGGTGGCAGGCCTAGGGTTCAATTCCCACCCAATACCCAAGCCCCAGCTACTGGATGCAGTGCTGGTCCCAAAATGGGAGGGTTGTATCAGGAAGAGCATCCGGTGTAAAAACCTGTGCCAAAGATGTGTGTAGATCAGATGTCTGCAGTGGCGACCCCTCGACAGGAACAGACAAAACAATTAAAGGATGTGTCCAAACTTTTGTCTGGTCACACTTGAAGGCAAATTAACAATACATAGCATATCCAAATTACTAGCATGCTTTAGGCATTAAAAGGAAATTGGTGAATGGTATGGAGGGAAAAGAGAATACATGAAACTTTGTGCTTTGTGAAGTCTGTAGCTCAAGCTCGGGTTCGATTGGAATCCCTGAAGTCAGGCACCAAGACATTCTTTTCACATGTAATGTGTTTTCTTTTATTTTTCCACATGTGCTCCATTGACAAACAACAACATCTCCATTTATTTTCACATGTTAATTATACACATTTCATGTTATCTCCATGTTTCTTTCCATGCTTCAAAAACATGCCAGTATGCTAAATTGCTAGTAGGTGTAAATGTTCATGTAACTTTCCAACACCTGCATCAGAGGACGAAATGTCCTGTACACAGGCTGAGTTCATGTGCAAAAACATTAGGTTAAAATTAACCTAATTGAAACCTTTTTATTTTTTTTCATTGATGGTATTTGGAAATCTTTTGGTTTCATAATATATATATATATTTTTAATTTTTTTTTAATTTTTTTTTTTTTATTGATTTTATTTTAAAGGAGCAATTCCATTTTACCATTTTATTATGTCAGACACCTAAAGTGATTGTGTTTTTGCCTAATTTTATTGAAATTAAAATGCACTATGTACAGTACATACAAAATATGCATGTGTTTTTTATTTATTCTGGCTGACACACACACACACACACACACACACGCATATATATGCACACACGAGTTTGAGTAAAAAATATCTGTACTCTGGCTATAGAATTTATTTTAATAAAATTTTAGAAAAGACAAATACATAATTTTTCAAAATAATCTCCTTGCTTTTCAATACACTTTGTACACCTTTCAACAAGCTTTTGTATTTCTTCATTAAGAAATGTTTTAGGCTGAGCTGCGATCCACGAAAGCACTACTGACTTTGTTTATTCATCAGAACTGAATCTTCATCCTCGTAGAGCTGCTTTCAAGGGGACCAAACAGATAAAAGTCCAAAGGAGCAAAACCAGGACTATAATAAGGATGCTTTAACTTGGGGCCTCCGAGTGGTGCAGAGGTAAAGCGCTCGCCCTATCATCCGGGGAGATCGCTGGTTCGGTTCCCGGGTGATGCTGTAACCTCTCACAGCCGGAGAGAGAGCTAAATTGGCTGAGCTCTCTCAGAGGGGAGGGATGAGAGGTACTTAGTGTTCCCACATTAATCACGGCTCTACAGCCAATTAGGGGCGTCTGTGAGCTCGCACACGCGGAGGGAGCGGATAGCGCTGTCCTCCAAGTGTGTTACGCCGCCCCAACGGTGCATGTGCGAGCTGTTCGACTGGTGTCACGTGGTTCGGAGGAAACACGTGACAGCCCTCGGCCCTCCTGGCTGAATGGGAGTAAGAATCCTTAATGTGGGAGCCCTAGATTGGGGAGAAAAATCGGGGGTAGGGGGGGGGAAGGATGCTTTAACTCATCAAAACAAAGTTTTTGCAGCTTGTCGACAGTGTGGGCTGAAGTATACGGACATGCCTTGTCGTGCAAAATCACAACGCCCATAGATAATCTGTGTTTAATCTGAGTTTCAGCACTTCAATAAGCATCTCACTGTAATGATCACCATTGACTGTTAAACCTTTTACCTGATAATGTTCCAATGCTGGCCCTTTAGAATCCAAGAAAACTGTAAGGACAAATTTTCCAGCTGATGGTTGACTTTTGAAGATTTTCCTGGTTTGAGGATGTTTACGTTCCATACTCTCTGGCATGTTGTGATAAATTCATCTCTCGTCACCTGTAATGATACTCTTTAGGAAACTTTCACCTTCGTTAGAGTATCGGTCCAAATTTTGTTTTCAGCTATCTAAACGCTTCTGTTTATGCTCTTCCGGGGTTTTTTAGCACCAGGTACACCTTCAGACCACAAAAAATGAATTACTGCACACTGCTCTACTTTCGTGCAAATCACAAGTGGGGCATACATTTTTACTCGCGCCACAATTACAATTTAACTGAAGTAACTTGTTCACACCAGCACAGCAGTGAATGGGGAGACAGTCTTGAATGGAAAGTGCTGATAAGACCAGACACTTTAATATGATTGGGGCCTCCGAGTGGCGCAGTGGTAAAGTGCTCGCCCTATCATCCGAAGATCGCTGGTTCGGTTCCCGGGTGATGCTGTATCCTAGAGAGAGCTGATTGGCCGAGCTCTCTAAGGGGGGAGGGATGAGAGGTACCTTAGTGCTCCCCACATTAATCACAGCTCTACAGCCAATCAGGGCGGCTGTGACGGGGAGGAATTGGACACGACTAAATTAGGAAGAAAATCGGGGGAAAAAAACAAAACAACAAAAACAAACAAAAAATTTTTTATGATTGGAATGTGAATAAATGCGCTTCTGGAAGAATGGTCAAAAATTCCCACTAACACACTCCTAAACCTTGAAAATCCTTCCCAGAAGAGTTAAAGCTGTTACATACGAGCAGCAGCACATACGACAGGCAGAAGTGGAAATGCCGAAAGAGCACCATAAGGGGGGGGCAGCAAGGTGACCGCACATTTTATTTTCAGAAAATAGTAGCACTTGGGTGTTAGGATTTGCACAAGGCAGAGGTGGTTCTGTCACAGGTAGTCACGACACGTGACTGTCTTTTATCAACTTTTAGGTCATACTGTGCGTGTGTCACAGGTGTTCGTCAATGAAGTAACAGAAGGCATCATCATCATCATCAACTTTTATGTTATACTGTGAGGTAATAATATAATCTTCATTAGATTACTGTTTAATTTGATTACAGTACATCCTTAGGTGGATGTATGTGGGCTGAGCCGCGGGTAAACCTCTAGAGTGCAATAAATAACCCCTCACAGCCCACCACCTGCAGTACCTATGAGGGGTCTGAAATGTGAGAAGCAGTTCAAAGGATCGTCAAGTGAAACAAAGTAGGCGCATAGTAAGGACATAAAATGTTATGTTGGATACCATTTGAAGGTGGAGATAGAAGCTCATTTCATCAAGGAGCAGCCCTTGATTCGTTCATGTTCCTGCTTTTTCATGTCGTTCCATATGATTTGTGATAGCACCTGGTGCACTACACACATAAGACAAGGATTTATTTAGGTCAACAGCAACATCATTAAACAACAAGGAAGAAGAATAAGGTCATCAGCTGCAAATGTTTTACTGAATAAACACATTCATTGCACAGATTACAAACTTTTTAAAGCAACAAATAAGGATGTGTAGATATTGCTGAAACCGAGCAAAAAATATACAACAGTGCAAACAACTGTGGATATTTATTTAATGACAGAATGTAAAGAAAGACATGACTTAAATACAATTATATAATTATATATTATTATATTATACAACTAATAAGTATATAAGTGGCCTGGAAGCCACAATAACCTCCTCGACAAATAATGGGTTCACCTCCAAGGTTGAGTGTTTGAGTCTAGCCTTGGGTCTGTGTGCGTGGAGTTTGCATGTTCTCTCTAAGCTTGGTGCATTTGCTCCGGGTACTCCCACAGTCAAAAGACTTGTCACAGGAGAGTATGCTAATTGGTGTTCCCAATGGAAAATTTTTTGATATCAACAGTAGCTAAATGGTGTCTACAACAAACCTTCCTCTTTCCAGGAATTTGATGGGATAATATGATGGGATTTTTTTGTCAATCACATCACTGGGGCATAAATTGGTGGCTCAGTGGTACAGTAGGTGTCTCACCTGCCTTGGAAGGCCTGGGTTCAATTCCCAGCCAGTGCCCAAACCCCAGCCAGTGGATACAATGGCAGTCTCAAGCCCTTCCTTCTGATCATGGAAGGAAGCATTTAATGTTGTTTTTGAGGAAGGCTGGGGTGGAAAATAGGCTTTAAAGGACAGGGTGAGTGAGTGTTGACAGGGAAGCTGAGGAGAAAGAGAGAGAGTGAGAGAGATCTAAAGGTGGCAGTGATGCAACCTACAGAACTCTGACTAGATGCTGAGTGGTACTGAAAGGGAAACGTGTCAAAAGAAAGATTGTGTGTAAGTACCGTGTGTAAGTAAAGCACATGAAGAGTCCAACATAAGTCTAGACAAGATAAGGGAAGGAAGCGATAAATGTTTTAAGGAAGGCTGGTCTGGTAAATCGGCTTCAAGAGGCCTGGAAGAAAAGAGACTGAGACCTACAGTTGATGGCAATGTAACGTATTGGACACCAACCACCATTAAACAACAATGAAGATGAAGAAGAACAAGAATTTGACGGGGATGCAGTGCCAGTCCCAAGCATGGATAAAATGGGAGGGTTGTGTCAGGAAGGACATCGGACGTAAAACCTGTGCTAAGTTGTTGTGTGGATCGATGGGAGCAGTCGTAAGACTAACAACAACATTTGTCAACCACAGTACATCATTTATCATGAATACACACACTACATCCCACCGACAATGATCCTTTATTTGTAGGCTAATTTGAAACTCATTATGTCCACCCATAGATATATATACTGACTAGATGATGCGTTCCAATGATTTTTATCAAAGCAAACACCAAACATATTCGAGTTGCTCTAGGGAAATTTTGTAAATTAAAAATAATAACAAAAATATATTTCCATCCCAGGGTGAAATGCCAACGCATCCTCCGCGCCATGTGTTTCTATTAGGCCTTTTAATTTGTTGAGAATTTTCCAACAATGCAGTTCTACCGGAAGTGAGCTTGTTAGGTTTGATCGTTGATTTCGCCGATTTGGGTCCGGGTTAGCTTAAACTTCATTTTCCGTGAGAGAAAAAAAAAAAACGTTAATTGTAGTCGAGCTGGGTAAGCAAAATCTATCATCTAGTCAATTTGTCGATTTCGGACATATACGCTTGGGTCTTTTTGACAAACATTGAAGGACAATTCATTTATGTCTTCGAGAAGCACGAGTTGGCGCTTTCATTTTGAGTTACTCTCGATGTGGCTTAGCCTAGCCTAGCCTAGCCGAGCCTAGCTTAGCATGATAACAATGCTAGCGGGTGGTGAGTGATTAGCGCGCTAGCTTGGCATGCTCAGAGCGATGGGTCAGAAGGAAAAGAGCAGAAAAACACGTCGTGTTTGTAGTCTGATTTTCTAAAAAACGTAAAGTTAGTCGTTTCAGAATCGGAAAATAAAATAGTGCGACATTTTAATAGACATATCCAGATAAATCAGCTGATAGTGACGTTACCAGCCGCTTGCGCTAGCATCACATCATAGACAAGAGCTGACATTTCGTTGGCGTAGAAATGATTTATTAAGCTTCTAGCAGCAAACTGTTGATTTATTGAGAGGTTTGCGGATCATTTTAACAAGCTTCCATTTCATTGAGGTTAATTGCATCTTATTATTATCATCATCATCATCATCATTACTACTAGAATTTATTACTATTGTTAATAATTAGGGCCTGGAGTTGTGGTATTTCAACGCTGTTTTCAGTGAGAGCAAAAAGGTAACCCTACACTAAAGAGCTCACAGAAGGGAATGCTGTAGTTTAGGGCAGATTAAGATGGCTGCCGTGTACAGGGATCTTTGTGTTGTTTAATGGTTGCTCTGCTGCTGTATTTCTTTGCTAATGATTTTCTCTTAAGTAATCAGTTATCGTTCCCCTGTGCTCCAGGTGGGTGATCTGCCCAAGATGTCATTTCCTCCACATCTCAACCGGCCACAAATTGGCATCCCTACCATGCCCCCTGGGATCCCTCCACCACAGTTTGCTGGCTTTCCTCCTTCGATGCCACCAGGTAAAGTGTGACGAGATAAATCATAAGCCTGAGACTCAAGTTTGAGCTCTGCTTCTGCACCATGCCCCTGACTGACTCTGCACCCGATCGCGGAAAACTGAGCCTTGTGGTACACTCTCAAAAGAGTAGTATTTAGCATTCGGAATGGGAATTGGTGGCTCAATGGAAGGTTTCTATTCTAGCCTGCCATGCATAAAGCCGGGGTTCAATTTCCATCCAATGCCCGAACCCCAGCCACTGGATACAGTGACGGTCCCAAGCTTGCATAAAAAATGTGAGGGTTGCGTCAGGAAGGGCATCTGGTGTAAAGTTGTGCCAAGTTGTGTGTGTGTATCGGAAGGTCCGATGCGACAAACTCTCAACGGGAGCAGCCGAACGACTAACAATTTGTCTTATTTGTAATCTCAGGTAGGGGTGGGCGATATAACCAAAATCTTCTATCACGGTAGAAGCAATTTTCTACCTCAATAACGATATATATCACA
>JAQMYL010000020.1:11820357-11830487 GCA_030014365.1 Clarias pachynema
GTAGAAAGAAATAAAAATCAGGAACCATCATGGAGTTAGAAAGTGTTCTAAAACTTTTGAACGGTAGTGTATATAGATCAGGACCAGGATGCCACAACCTGAGTGGGTGGTCAGATATGAAGCTAAAGAATGGGTAATCTAATATAAATGAAAGAGAGGATTTGTTTGTACATTGGTCAGAACTTGCTTTTTCAGTGATATCTTTACGTGGCATACATTCGGAGCACCCGAAACCAGTCTCAGAAATGTTTTTTTTCCTCTATGTCTGTCTGTCTGTCTGTCCAGCCAATTTGTCACAGCATCACACAGAACTAGCTGGACAGAATATAATGAAAGTACGTAGGTACCTGCCTAAAGTTAAACCTGCGGCATAAATGAAATTAAAATGTTAAGTAGAAGGAAAGTTATGAGAATTTTGTGCTAGATTATAAACCGACAGCTTCAGTTCTTACAGCATACTGCGCATGCGTCAAACTATGGGTGCATCTTCAATTGACCGCTTTAAAAGAAATGACACTTTTAATTAAATGGCACTGTTGCAGTACTCGGATATCTGCGTGAAGTTTAACCTGCCCCATAAGTGAAATCAAAATGTTAACAGAGTAAAAGAGATGTTACTAAAAGAGATATGAACAGTCATGTGCCAAATTTAATAATCTACTTCAAACAAAACAACTAATAAGCTACTTGCTCAGTGTAAGCCAACATCTGCGCCAGTAGATATTAGAAAAGCCAGATACTTGGTCTGTGCAGTGACACTGACATGTAAGCATCAAATATAGCAAATTTACACAGGTTTTTAAAACATGGAATCGACATCGTCTCATTGATGTCTGCTAGCAGAACCTATTCTGAAAATACAACAGATTGAATAGTTTATCATTCAGAAATCAATGGAAAGAACCACCACTAATCGCTGAGGTTATAGATGAGTTAAAGTCAGTATCTGTACACCTGTAGGGTATGTATACCTGAAAAACCTCCACCTTTCTATCTTCTGTAGATGATTATTTTTTATTATTATAATTTTTTTTAAATGTGCTGTTTTTTTGTTTGGCCTGTAGGGGCAGTGCACTGCAGAAACGCTTGCGTGATCGAGAGAAAGAGATGGAGCTGGATGAAAGAGACAGGAAACGAGAGAAGGAGGAGCTGGAGGAGATTAGGCAGAGACTGTTGGCTGAGGGACATCCTGATCCAGATGCGGAGCTACGCAGGGTACGTCCATCTTCTTACATCCAGTTACAATGAAATCAGTGTGATACAATGTGCAGACTTGTTTCTCAAATGCGTTTTTTTTTTTTTTTTTTTTTTTAAACCTTTGCTTTATTTTTTTTGTCACTAAAGCAGTGGCAGTGCTCATCATTTTCCATTTATAGCATTTTGTTATAGCAGTCTGTCAGTATTGGACATTGATTTTTAGATGTGCAGTGCTTTTAAATGTCAATGGACACAATGTTCTTGCCACAAATTTAGTTCCTTTCTTATTGGTTCAGCACTACAGTGCTCTAGTGCACAACTGGGGGGGGGAGGCAGGATTTGTTTAATTGGTGTGCCTTTTTCTAACTCCTATTATAATCCATGCATTACAAAAAAACATTTTAATAGCTTAAACTATTGGAATAGGATTTGTAAAGGAATAAAGGATTTTCTGAGAACAATTTTTTTTCTTTACTTTTTTTTCCTCTGTGACAGTAAAGAATCATATCGTTCCTTTAAAGTATGAAATGGTTTGCAAGTTTAATTTTAAACTGAGCAATTACAAAGGTCAGTAACTTCTTAATTAGACTTTGACCCTCTTTCTCTAAATGCAACTGCTTTTTATCCTAGATGGAGGAGGAAGCGGAGCGTTTACGGCAACCCCCAGTGAAGCCAGAGCCTGAGGAAGAGCGTGAGACCAAACCTTCTCGTGAAGAGCGAGAGAGGGAGAGAGAAAGGGGAAGAGAGCGTGAGAGGGAGCGTGAGAGGGAGCGAGAGAGACGCCGGCCGCAAACCCAGTTGCAGTCAGATGAGGATGTAGAGGATGGAGAAGAAGTGGAGGATGAGGAAGAACCTAAGCCATGTCTCAAGCCCACGATGAGGCCCATCATGGCCGCCCCATCAGTGTCTTCGGCTAGCGGTAACGCCTCACCCAACACGCCAAGGGAAGAGTCGCCCTGCGGCATCATCATTCCCCATGAAAACTCGCCACCGGAAATCCAGCCACAGGAGGAGCACCGGCCCAAAATAGGCCTCAGTCTCAAACTTGGTGAGTCAGCAGGAAGAAAAGAAAAGGGGGGTTTACTGGACAGAGGTTTGGTTTATTTTAGTTAATCAATGTTCACTGATACTAGTATGGTTTTTAATATCATAGGTGATTAGATGTTACTTTGATTTTTCCCTCTTGTGTCAACCTCCCAGTTATAGCACTGCTTCTCCATAGTGTGTCTATGCATAGCATTCCTGATATCCTCCGTCTTTCTCTGCAAGGTGCCACAGGTAGCCCTAGTCAGCCGCAAGCCTTGGGTAAACGCAAGAAGCTGGCTGTAGAGAGCGTCTTCAACCGCTTTGACGACGACGAAGTGGACGAGGCACCACGTAAGAGGAAGCTAGTGCCTTTAGATTACGAGGATGAAGACAAAAACAGCGTTGGAGTCGAGGGTGCCGGAGCTGCAGGGGGCAAAGGGGCCAACACAGAGGAGAAACGCAAACACATTAAGAGTTTAATCGAGAAAATCCCTACTGCTAAACCTGAGCTTTTTAACTACCCACTGGACTGGTCTGTCGTCGACTCGGTAAGCATTGACGAACAGTTTCAACAAATTTAGTTTAGGGGAATTTGACTCTGGGATTGCTACAAGGGATAGCACACAAGCATGACTTGACAAGTGTGGCAATCAACAAATGAGAAATGTAAAATTTATGCCTGCAATTCAGTTGTGATTACAATCTAATGATAAAATTTGCTACAGTGAGGTGATGAGGTGTAGTTTTAAAGCTGATTATGCTTCTTTCTCAGACTCTAATGGAGAAGCGCATTCGGCCGTGGATCAATAAGAAGATCGTAGAGTACATTGGAGAGGAGGAAGCCACTCTAGTTGACTTTGTTTGTTCAAAGGTAAAGTTTGAAATGTTGAGACAAGTGTTTGAAGATTTTGTTTTTGTTTTTTTTAGTAGCATGCATGCATGCATAATAGCTTTCATATAGCTGCTGATGATGCTACTTTTCAATGTTCTTTGCTTAAAAGTTAAATATAGCACACAGTTCTTTTGTCACATTTTGGGGATTTATTTTTGCTGAAACACTAAAGTTTAATATCTAATGGCATCAGATATCTGATGTAAAGATTAAATGCAATGCAGACCAGTTGGTGCTTACACTGATCAATTCCTCTAATAGTTATTTATAGCTGTGGACAATAAAATCTATTATGTTTCTCCCAACAGGTGATGGCTCACAGTACGCCACAAGGCATCTTGGATGATGTTGCCATGGTGAGTGTTTTTCCTTTTTCTTTTTTCCATTGCATTTTTGAGCGTCACATGAGCATTTAGCATTTGTACAACTTTCCTCTTTTCAGGTGCTGGATGAAGAAGCAGAGGTGTTCATTGTGAAAATGTGGAGGTTATTGATTTATGAAACGGAAGCAAAGAAGATCGGACTCGGCAAATGAACAAGCACTGAACGACGATCAAAGCTGCGCCTGACTTTCCTGTTTGATCAGTTCGGCACATGAAGAGAAAAACATTCGGGGCAACTCAGCAAAACATTTGACCCATCAAGTCGATTACTTCCACATAATATATGTTCACGGCCTCCCCTCCCCACCCCCCATCTATGTGTGACTGTGTTGATTAGTGAACACTGGATCTGAAATCCCATCCCAGCAAACTCATTCACTGCTAAAGATTTGGGCGAGGTGAACATTTTCTCAGGGCTTGTCTGATGGGTTTCAGTGTATCTTCAGCATGCCTGCTTTACAGTATAAATCAGTATCTTCTTGTAAGCTTCCACACCTGTAGAATTTGACAACTCATCTAGGTTACAGTTTAATTTTGTTCACTTTCGTTGGTAACAGAGTTGAGTTGTACCAAAGAGTTTATCTCTACAAATGTCTCAAAGTGGTGAAGGAAGAAAAAAAAATCATTCAAAAAAAAAAGAAAAAAAAGAATTGGACCCCACGTTTTTGGAAGTGTCTGGCTTGAATTGATCTCGACTTGTGCAATGATGGAAACAGTGGTCTGTTTTTGTATGTAGTAATGGCTGTGTTTTCAATAAAAGTAATCTTTTTTTTTTAAATAAATAATTTAGGATTTCGTGATTAAGGAAAGTGGGATCATTGAGCACAACCATTTTTATGAAATTTGATATGTTTGAAGAATTAAGATTTCACTTTTAATAGTATGCTTAAAACATGAACAAACAAAAAGTAACGTCCCACTCTCCAACACAGTTACAGCAATCACAGCTTTCCACATTTGGCGTCAACTCAAGACTCAACATTGAATTAGTTTGTGTATAAATTTTAATTTTACATTTTTTTTTTTCCTTTTACACCTGTGATTTAACCACTTCACTCTGTTAGGATACAAAAACAGTTCATACTCTGAATATCTCTGTATCCCCTCCATGAGGGTCTGCTTGCTGCGGCTGCACCTCCTCAAATCCATTTACACACTGAGGACTTGTTAATCTTCAGCTTTGGCCTCCATTTCCTCGGCATCATCATCTCCATCCACCTCTGCGTTCTCCCTCTCCAAGCGTTCAAGCTGTCTCTGTAGCTCTGTCTCATCCGTTTCAGTCACCACTTTAGGCTGGAAGCATATAGACACTGATGAAATGTGCAGTTTGAATTCCTAAAACATCGATCCTGTAAAATAAATAACTTTGAGCTTAATATCAGCTATATAGAGAACGGAGACCTCCATCTGGACATTGAAGACGCCTCTTTTCTCTTCAATCTTCTCCTTAATGACGGTCATAGCTTGGTTGAGCATGGAGAGACCCTCAGTTCGTTCCAGAGTAGTGGTGGTCATCACATACCGTGGGGGAGCAATTAGGTTTATCTGATCACAAAAGAAAGATACACTCTTCTGAATGTGCTTAATACATGATGACAACCTTACAGTGCATGAATGGCCTAACATTTTTCGTAAGAAGTTGCAAATTCATTTTATTCAAGGACTTCTATTATCAAAGGAATCTTCAAAGCATTCACAAAATATTTTCTTAGTGGTTTCCAGTTCTACTGAAGTCTGCCCTTCTCACATTTTTGCATCTGCAGAAATTACTAAATATCTATAGTCAGAGGAAAAAGGCAGTTACAATTAATACCAGTTTGTTGACAGTCAGCTGCCACCATTTAGTAGCGAAGGAAAAAAAAGAACTCTGAAATGTGTTCAGCCCAATCATACTAAAAGAGTAGTCAAAGGTTAGTTAAATTTTAGCCCTAACCCTCAACAAGCCTGCCATACACTAGCTGGCTGCCTTTAGCATTGATTACAGTGGCACTAAATTCATGTGAAAATGTTTGAGTCCTTGAATGTGCCTGTGCCACCAGGGAAGAAATATTCGATTGATGCGATACCCTTCAATTCATCAGCTGACTTTATTTTATTGCCACATAACATTGCTAAGCCTAAACCTAACCAAATGAAGCAACTGCAGATCATAACACTGCCTCCATAGGCTTGGACAGCGGACACTATGCTTGATGGATGCATCGCTTCATGTGCTTCCTTTATTACACTGCCACATCCATTGCCCTGGAAAAGAGTCAATCTGAACTCATCAGACCACATGACCTTTTTTCATTGCTCCAAAGTCCAATCTTTATGATCCACAGCAAACGGGAGCCTTTTTCATGGTTCAGCACCAGGTTGTAACAACGTATTGGTGGATAGATCTTAACCCAGTTCCAGTATTTTCCTAAGTTTTTTCTTTGCTTGATGGCTTTATGAAACAGAATTTTTGACCAGGCAGTGTAGTACAAAATGCAATAAGAAATAGCCAGAGGTTCTAAACATCCAGTGTTGAGCAGCAGTAAGTTAACATATAAAGGCATCTGAATGCAGATAAATACACATCTTGACACTTAGACCACTTATTGGTTTAGCTGCACAGGGCTTTAGACAGATAAGACATGTTACCTTGATTGGCATGGAGTCTGTGGAGCAGCTCAGTCCAGCCCTCAGCGCTTCTTTAACAGCATCGATGCCCTCATATCCGTAACATGCCACCTCAATGTCTGACCGGGTCAGAAAGTGAGAACAAGGTTTCATTTAGGATGGTCACACTGGATAATAAATGTTCAACAAGTAGTTCAAGAAAAACAAACAAAAAAACCCCCATAAAATCATCAACGTTACTGTTAGTACGCCTGCTCAACCCCATTGTGTGCAACAGAAGGTAGTGTGTGGTGCATTCAGTACCTGCTCTGATTTTGACAGCCTGTGGTGTGAGTCGCCTGTTGATGTTATCGATAAGTACGGTCCTCTCCTCCTCCGTCAGATCCAATCCGTCCAGGATGGAGGGATCACTGAGAAGTTAAAGAAGCAAGAGCGTACGTTAGATGTTGATGCCGAGCATGGTACATGGGAGTGTCAGAAATGATGGAAAGTCACTACTGAGCGAACCACTTTGTCATTTGTAATGCTGAAAACAAACCTTGTGTGAATTATTCATTTTCTAATCCCATAACACATCACAAAAGATGGCGTACAAACTAATGATTGTCAGTTCTGCAACATTCACTCTTTAAAACCATTCAATAAAACTAAACTAAAATGTTGGGTAAAATTAAGCGTGTTTTATGGTACAGCTCCTGTACTTACGACACGGCCTGTTTGAACACATCGTAAGCGCCATATCCTGGTTTCTTGTATTTCTCATCGAAGACCCAGGCAGTGCGCTGGTACAGACTCTCCAGCTGCTCGTCCTTGGTGTACTCCAACACCTCTGCCACATGCCTCAGAATACTGTACACCTACAGCGGAGTTCCAAAGCAAAGTACAAATCAGTATTGTCCTTTTACAAAGTAAAATTTTTTTTAAGTAGGAAACTTAGTGTGCATACATAGACAGTTTTGTTTATAACCGAGAGAGAAATAGAGATAGAAAGGTTTCCTATTCTTGGGAAAAATAACTTATTGAAATGAATAAGAAAGCTTGCATGTAACCCTTTTATTAGTGTTTTCATCTATTTTGTAAGATTTTTTATTTGCAGCTTCCATTTGCAACTCTGCTAAAATTAGAAGTAAGAGTAAAGTCATGTACACAGTGACCGATTTCCTTTTAATGGACGCAACCTTTTCTGTTTACCTTGACAAAACGTAAGTGAAAAAAATCAACCCACAGATGTGAGATAACTGGGTGATTGGGGGGGGGGGCGGGGGAGGGGGGGGGTGGTAATAGATAAAATAAAAAATTCACTGATGTGTGTGGTGAAGGTAGTCAGTCTGAGTTCGGGATCCACAAAAGTGGTTAACGAACGGATACGTCACAGTGGGCCTGTAACGAATACACGTCGAAGTTTGATAGTTATGCGTTATGTGAACCTGAGATTAAGAATTTGCCAATTTAAAATTTCTCTTCCTTTTCTCCTTGGCTGTAATATAAATTAATCATGTGTTGTAATAAGCATATTACATATAAATATAATTTATGGGGTATTTATCTGTAAAAAAAAAAAGTTTACTAAGACGCTGGGGTCAGCGTGTGGCTTAGCCTCTTGACTATGATCAGTAAGAAACGCAGCCGAATGTGTTTCAATGTTCGAATGTGTCCATTCTCTAACTAAAACACTGTTTAAACTGGACTGATTATGGAAAATTCACTTATCATTTTTAGACATGAAAAAAAAAGGGTAGGCTAGTTTTCAGCAGTTAGCAGCTAATCTAGCAATTTTTATCTCTTGAGAAGAGATTGGTTTGTGATTAGCAGCTAACACCAGAATGGTTAACCTTGCCTTCTACTAGTCTTAGTTGTGCTTTAAATTTATACCGTTACGTATTAGGATGTCCTTGTGAATCTCTTACCCCCTTAATTAATTTTTTTAAACAGGTGTGAAATGATTGATAAGGTCAAACAACTGAAAGCGTTCTGATTGGTCAGAAAAATGCACTTCCTCAAAGAGACGTTCAGGGGAAGTTCATTGAAGCCAAACATGAGTTTGGAAAAGAAACACCAGCCCGACAGAGGTCATGATCTGGGACATTATTTCGATTGGAAAATTAACAGACACACTTGGATAACTCTTGGACCCATTAGGATTTATGTTAACTTGTTTAAAAAGAAATATAAAGTGTGAGCTTTAACACGGAAAAGGGTTTAAAGAGCTCTGCTGAAAGCCGGCGGGGTGTTGCTGAGTGGTAGGTGGGAATTTGCTCTCTGTCTCTCACTTACAGTCTTGGATTTGGTAAACTTGTCTTCACACTTAATTGCCTCCTCTGGAGAAACTCTTCTCTTTGACAAGTCGATATATCCTGTAGAGAGGAGCAAAGCAGATTAAATCAGAACACAGCTCAATCTACACTGCTCCTTTAATGTAGAGGAGGTTAAAACAGCCAGTTTGGATTTAGACAAGAAACGTGGTGCTCATGAAAAGCAAACATCTGAAACTCGGGTTGCAGCCGTTACTGCTATTTTATATACATCAAGTTTACAGCAAAATTGTTTCACTTACAAACATAAATTTTACTATAAATATTGGTGTTTCCTATGAATAACTTAAAAAAGGAGAGGGGGGGGGGCACAAAAGTAATGGCACCCCATAAAACGAAGGAGTGTGGGTATTTTTAAGAGTAGCTGGGGTAATGCAAAGGCTGACTTGTATTACGAAAAAGGTTTAGCCACAACCACACATAGGAGGCGCTTGTTCATAATTTAGTCATCATTTTCAGTTCTGTAGCTTTGCCTTTTACAGATGTTTTTCCCTGGAACTGAATCTACATCAGCTGTGCCAGGAATACGTTTGGCAGTTTATGACTGATTCGCATTTATTAACATGAAGACAATTAACGTCATTGAAGCAAATGTAAATCAGCAGGAAAAAAAGGATTTACACAAAAAACAGCAATTTATATATGTTTATAATATATAAACGTATATAATTAATATATACACACACTATCAATCAAAGGTCCATGGTCGTTCCTGACTCTTTTCTTTCTACATTTTAAAATGATGATTAAGGCGTCCAAAATAATCAACAATAATCTCCTCTGAACAGTTGATATTGAGATGTGTCTGCTACTTATACTCTTAAAATCATTCATAATGGCTCTAATATAGTGTGCTGTTAATTGTTCATTTCTGAGGGTGGCAAATCTTAAACTTTAAAAGTAAAAGTTTTGGTCTTGCTTTCCTGGAAAGGTCTTCATGAGAGACAGTTTCATCATGGTGTTTGATGGGGTTTTGCAAATGCACTTGACAATACTGTTCTTGCAAGAACGGTTCCAGAACAGTTGACCTTCGTGTCTTAAAATAACACACGACTGTTGTTGTTACTTAATTACACAATGCTGTACGTGTTATCTAAAAAAAAGCCACTGAATTAGGTGGTGTCTATTCTTTCCGACTGGCGCCGTATAATCAGATCTGCTGATTAAGATCCTTCAGTACTTTCTAACGCTATAACCATAAAGTTAAAAAGCCCACCTTTCTCTTTGTCCACTCGGATAACCACGACACACTCGTTGCGTCCGATGCGGATGAGTTTGTTGATGGAGCGGATGCGACGACGCGAGAGCTCGCTCAGCAGGATCATTCCCTCGATGTTGTTGTACTCCAGCAGGCTGACGTAAGCGCCCATCTCGGCGATGGAGCGCACGTTCACCATCACCACATCCTCCACCTCCGGGAAACGGTGCTGGTAAAACCTACAGCTGAGGCCCGGCATCACTACAACGAAATATCCACCAAATTTAATATCAAAAACATAAAGCACTTCAACTGAAATGCTTCTTTTGCACAAAGAATTTAAAATTAAACGGTCATGTACTTCACACAGTCTGTAACAGAATGTGTGTTTCACGCATCTTATTCAATACATCAAACACATTCAATAACCCAAAATCAGACTAGGGGTGGGCGATATAACCAAAATCTTCTATCACGGTAGAAGCAATTTTCTACCTCGATAACGATATATATCA
>JAQMYL010000020.1:11902926-11919593 GCA_030014365.1 Clarias pachynema
GCACAAACCTGAAGACTAGACACTACACACCTGAAGACTAGACACTACACACCTGTACAAACCTGAAGACTAGACACTACACACTTGAAGAAAGACACTACACACCTGTACAAACCAGAAGACGAGGCACTACACTTCTGGACTTATACTCACCTGGAGAGCATGCCCAGTGGAGTCACATTCAGGGATCCCATTAACATGGCCAGTGACATTCCTGGAGCCTCTCGCTCTATCACTTCTTTAGTGGCCTAGAGAGAGTTACCGAGAGAGAGAGAGAGAGAGAGAGAGAGAGAGAGAGAGAGAGAGAGAGAGCGAGAGGAAGAAAGACAGAATTATAAATATGTAAAATGTAATAACTGCTTGTGTTACTAGTTAACTAACTCTACCTGTCATGTAGTAGAAATTCTATGTATGGGCAATAGTGTAATGGTATTTGTCAAAACTAGTCAGTAATTAGTAGTAAAACATCACCATGACATAGTTTTCATGACATGATCGCCATGACAAATTCCACAATACAACACAAAAAACACATCACAGACAAATTTAAGACACTGAATAGAGTTTTCCCAGAATTAATAAGATCAGGCCATCGGGCAGCTCTGTTTAGGAATTGGTTATGAATCTGGTAGGCTTAAAAACCTGGATAAACCTGGATATCCTTAATGGCAGGAAGCAGAGTATTTTCCACAGGTCAACATGCTGTTGGAGGAAACTGAAGTACCCGGAGGAAACACACCGAGCACAAGGAGAGGAATGGATTCATTCCTGTTTAAAGATTACCATATTATACTCTTCTAAGACCTTAATAAATATCATATGCTATTAACTCTGTCAGTGAGATGTTTATGACTGAAAAGACGTTGCATTTATAAATGAGTGGCATTTGTAATAAGTGTACAGTATCTGTGTTTGTGCATACAGATTTGTTTTTGCCTGTGTGTACATACAGGCAAGGGACAAATTATAGGAAAAACCACTGGCTCGGCTATGCCATGGGGGCAATTATTTATTACCCTGGCATGCTTTGGGACCGTGTCACTCCTTCGAGGGAAGTCTCAGTGCAAATCGATACAAAGTTCCTTTGACTGATCACCTTTATCCCATGATGAACATTTTTACATAAGGGTCCTTGCTGTCCATTTGGTCAGTCTGCACCTTGGTAAGGTTCCAGTTTAGTTGCAAGTGCTCGAAGCACTTCATGACAACATGGTAGTGGTTATTAAAGCATATAACTAGAGACTCCTTTATGGTGATTGATCTGAAGGAGGTGGGACCAATTTGAAGGAGAGATGTTGAAGATGTCTTCCTTCAGCACATATTGACAGGACTGCAGTGTAGTCTCAGTCAGTTTAGTTGATGCTTACTGCAGCCTCTGTTTAGTAGAAGTCATTTAAGAAGTCTCAAATTGAGGGATATTTGGTCCACATGTGGAGATTCTTCCTTCTATAATCAGTGATGGTTTGCATTTTCTGCCACATGCACTATGAGTCATTGTTGATGATGATGTTGCATCCTCTGTGTAGGAGGCCTGAGCTCTCTTGATACTGCTGGTTTGGTTAGTGATTGCTGCCCGAGTGCCTTCCTTTCACCTCTGCTAGACACACCTGGTCCCATACTAACTTTTGATCTAGTCAGCTTCATGCATGAGTTTTTTTCCCCTTTTTTTAATGCTGTGCCCTTATGTTACCAAGACTTTGTGAGGTCATAACACCACAAACCCCAAGCTGGTTGTAAAAACCCTTGCTCTGGGTACGATCCCCCTATCATCTGTACTTCTCCTGCTCTAACAGACCTCCAGAAGGTTGTGGTAGATTGCTGATAAGTTGATCAGAAGTGCAGAGTGTAATGTATGAGCTCATGTATCAGTAGCAAAAAGTAAGTTTTTCACTTTGTAGAGTCTGTTCTTTGTGCATGAGTTAAATACCACTTCAAGCACAGAAAGCATGAGGGAACAAATCAAAGAAGAAGGAACGAGAAAGGCGGTGAGCTCAGAAGAAAGAGAGAAAGAGAAAGAGAAAAGGGGATATACAAAAATCCTTATAATTAATAACTTGGCAGTCCCTCACCGGGCGCCACAAACACACATTTACACACAAAGCAAATTTATTCCAGTCAAACCAGCATGTTTTTTGGAAGGTAAGAAGGAACTAGAGATCTTTGAGGAAGCCCATGAGGACTGGATCAAATCTGGCTACCCTGTTAAATCTGACATCCCTGTTGAACAAAACTTTGACAGCCTTCTTTGACTTAATCCACAAACAAAGCATCTGGTGTGGCTATTACCAGTAATATCATCAGAAGTTTGTATGTTCAAATCCCAGTCGGCAAATTCCCTACTACTTTCAACCAATAAAAGCATACTGTAATTGGTGACACTATATCCTCAATGGATCTCTCTTACCTCTGGTGTGACATCACGAGGGGCAAAGCCGGTGCCCCCAGTGGTCAAGATGAGGTTGAGTTCTTTCTCATCGCACCAATCCACAAGTGCTTCCTAAAGACGAAACAAATCTCATCAAACCCCAGACATACACAAAAAAAAAGCAATACACATGATACTGAATTTGTGCTCTCAGTAGAGGTATTTCTTTGTAACACATACCATACATGCACATTAAAGCTCACTCACTCACTTATCGTCTATACGCTTCATCTTGGTCGCAGTGGGCCCAAAGCCTATTTTAGGAGACTTAAGGTACAAGGCACACACACACACACACACACACACACACACACTACAGGCAATTTGGGAACGCCAATAAGCCTAATCTGCAAGTCTTTGAACTGTGGGAGGAAACTGCCTGAAGGAAACCCACCAAGCATGGGGAGAACATGCAAACCTAATGCACACAGATCCGAAGTGGGAATAGAACCCGGAACCTGAAGGTGCAAGGCGATAGTGCTAACCACTAAGCCACAGTGGCGCCGTAAAGCTTAACAGATTAATTAGCAAAGAGTGAGACATGTTATAATAATCATCTATAAATTGAGACAAACCTCAGACACAGCCTTTTGATATTGATTGATTGAGCTTATTGATAAATGCATTTTATTCTGATCTTCTTATATACAATTATTGGTATTTGGAAACTTTTTTTAGTAGCGATAAACTACAATATTGACTAAGCTAGCTCCATAGTGTGTGTCCATCCATCCATCCATCTAGAAGCCTCTGTAGTCTAAATAAGGACGGTGGGGGCCAATGGTGACCATTGTGTTTATTCCCATTTTTACTACCGTGATAGGACCTCCGGTTACCACAGTGTGTGTGTGTGTGTGTGTGTGTGGATACCAATCTATACATCCATATCTCACCTTGATCTCATCAATTTCATCTGGGACGATTTTATAGGCTGAAATAGTTCCTCCGAGCCTGAAAAAAAAAAAAGAACACCAAGGTCAGGAACAGCAACAGGACAAACTCTGATAGCTGTAACATGGGAACTTCACATCATAGACACCACGGTGCTGAAGTTGTGTCCTAAATTGCAAACTATGACCTAAAGGTTAAAAACATGGATCATTTTTCTATTTTTTTTTTGAGAGTACAAATACAAGGGCACGCACGTTTTTGGCAATTCCCGTTATGGTGATACACATACCAAAATGAGTAGCCTACTTTAGTTACTCCCAGTGTGGAGTCTGGGACACACAGTCAAGGGGCTGTGTTTTTTTATTTATTTTTACACAGTGTTGGAAACTAGAAAGCTCTAGAAATAGATAGCTATATATCATAGACTAAAGTAATGATGTGATAATAATAATAATAATAATGCCAGATACCTCATGATCAATGCCTGATAAATATAGAGATAGTCCCTGATCATCAAGAACGACATAATGGATAATGGGTAGGTGCACATTGAACATTTTGGAGTCTGCTTTGCTTTCAGTGCTATCATTAATCGTGACATTTTTTTTTTTCCAGATCTCTGTCATTTTGCGTCAGCTGTTCATTAACAAGAACATACACTAGGCTTAAGTCACACTGTATCACAATCATGAAGCAAATTTAAATATGTGTAAATCGGTTCTCCACAAGACCTGGACACTATTCAAAGAAACTTTGAAAGGACCCGAGGGTACACCCTGGGGTACACCCTGGACGGGGTGCCAATCCATCACAGGGCAAACACACACAGACACACCAAGTCACACACTGGGACTGTCAATTATCCTAGTCTGCATGTCTTTGGACTGAGGGAGGAAACCCACCGAGCAGGGGGAGAACATGCAAACTCCATGCACACCGAGGCGGGAATCGAACCCGGACCCTGGCGGTGCAACCCACCATGCCGCCTAGTATAGATTCATGCCTGTTTAAAAATGACCATAACATACTTTTCTAAGAAATATTATGTGCTCTTAATTACCTTTGTCTCTGAAATGTTTATGACTGAAAAGAAGTTGCATTTACAGTATAATGCGTGTAATGCATTTGTAATAAGTGTATCAGTGTTTGTGCATATGGATGAGTATAAATGCCTGTGTGTACATACAGATAAGGGATAAATTAAATAAAAAACCACTGGCTCAGCTAATCACTAGGACATTTATTTATTATCCTGACATGCTTTGGAACCGTGTCACTCCTTCAAGGAAAGTCTCAGTGCAAATCGATACAAAGTTCCTGTGACTGATCACCTTTTATCACATGATGAACCATTTCTATCCTGCTGGAAGTAGTGTCTTTCAAAATGACTCGCATGCATATCCACATAGCTCTCTCTCTCTCTGTGTATGTGTGTGTGTGTTGCCCTCTAGTGGCCTGATCACAGAGTGTGTTAAACTGAAGAAGGCCTCCAGGGCTTAAGGTGTAGACAGGTCTTATGTAAGGGCTCTTTTTTCTCTAGCATGCACTATTTTAAGACACGGCTGCATCGTGTGCCCTTCCTCGGGAGTCAGACTGTGTTGCTTCGCATCATTAGCTTGCTTTTTGATTTTGTCAGATTTTGAAGCTCACTGAAGTAGGACGGAGGAATTACTCTGCCATTTCGGTCGTTTCTGTCTTTTTCTCTAACACCCTAACTTTCTTGCCTTTTCTTTTTCTTTTTTTTTTTCTAAATTTTTGTATTATTTGCTTTTATCTTATTGTGAGCATTATACATCAGTGGCAGCCGGTCAATAAGGGGCGCCGCCCCCTCAAAGTTAGGCAGAGAAGAAAGCTACTTTAACATAATAATTATTTAACATAATAATTATTTATTTTAATAATGAAATAAAGTCATTTAGTCACAATATTCTGCTGTAAATCTAAACTGTATTACGTTCATTTGTGTTCGTGTACATGGGGCGCCGGACAAACGAGTGTCTATGTACAGTAGGCACGTAAATTTTTGAAAAGTATGTGATTTGTGATTTTTTTAAATCATCCTTGGGGCGCGACACTGTGCACCCCGAACCCACCCACTTTAGTTCTTAGCGAATCAATATTGTTTTTAAATATTTGGGCTCATGTGATTGGACCATTCTCGACGAGTTTTATTAACGGTCAGCAGATTGTTAGTTAATGTATTGAATAGTGATTGACGTGGACGCAGCTAAATATGATATTTCTTTGCTAAAATACCCCTTCGCAAGGCGATCAGACGAAGAAAGAAAAAACGTTAAAGAGCTTGGACCAGATCGACCTGATCCTCTAATTAAGCAGCAGTCAAGTGATCGCGGTCGAGCTTACACTCAGTGCTTTTCCAGCACTTCTTATGGCTATTTACAGGCGATTATTAAAAGTTTAATTTTAATATTGTTAGCGCCCCCCAAAATATTTTTGCACCACTGTTATACATACAGTAGGATTTGCTTCAAGAAACACAAATCTAGGTTTAGTTTGGCATATCAGTTATGTTATACGCTATGTACTGTAGTAAGCATAAGGTGCGAAGCAAACAGAAAGCCATTTAGGATTTAACTTCACTTCTGATTTTATATTAAAAGCTGGTAGTGCAGGAAATATGAATTTAAGATAAATCACGGTTGCAGGACAACATTACCGAGTAAATAAACTGAAACAAATTACTAACTTTTATTCTATACTCTGATTTCCTGGCTCCGCAGGGGGCCTGGAGCCGATCCCAGGGGACTAGGCAGAGCACACCCTTGACAGGGTGCCAATCCATCGCATACATACTCACACACTCACTCACTTGGAAATGCCAGTCAGAATAATCTGCATGTTTTTTGGACTGTGGGAGGAAACTGGTGTATCTGGAGGAAACCCACCAAGAACGAGCAGAACATGCGAACTCCATGCACATAGAGGCAGGAATCGAACCCCATAACAGCCCTCCCTGTCTCGCGTTATTCCTGATTCATTAACATATACAACTGGCAGGAAAATATTTATCTACCTAGCAACAGCTGTTTTCACTCTACATTAGCCTAATGGCATTACCACTTGATCCAGATAGCTGGAAAAAAAAAAAAAATCACAATTACGCCAGTCACATTTATTTTACAATGACGATGTTTAATTCATTGGCGTTACAAGGTTCGAGGTGTTTTTTTTTTTTTTTTTTTTTTTAAAGCATAATAATAATGCTACAGTAGTTATGTCCAACCTGTTATCACGAGTTTCCTGGAACATGGGAAGAGCATTTGGAGCATGGTCTGTGTATTGTGTATACTGATCATCACTACAAAGTCTGTGCCGAGAGTGATCCGCACACATCCGGCGGATGATATCTGGTGGTACGTTTTGCATTGACAGGTGTGTAGAATGAGACTGACACCCACTCTACACACCGGTGCATTTGAGATGTTCCGAGACTTTTTTGGAAAGGACACTGTATCTTCCGTTCTTCTTTCTTTCCTCTTTTTTTTTTTTGTGTTGGCCCAGTTCTGTTTGTCCTTAGATAAAGAGTTTTGAGAGGGAGTCAGAGAGGGAGGGAGGGAGGGAGAGAGGAGATGAGAGAGAGTGTGACAGAGAGGGGAAGAGGAAGAAGGGCTGAGACGGTGAGAGCGAGAGAGACAGGGAGGTGAGAAGATGAGGCAGATAGGGAAAGAGGTGTGAAAGAGAGGGAGAGATGAGTGGCCCTCTTGCTTTCTCTCTTTCTCTCTCTCTCTCTCTGGGTCATGTACACAGCTGTGGTGCAGATGTGGATTCCTCCTGCTTTGGCTCTATAACAGCCCATCTGCTGCTGTACCACTTATTAATAATGCAAAGTGTGTGTGTGTGTGTGCTGGAGTTTTCAGCACGACTTACACACATAGGAGGACAGAGCCACACCTCCCTCTGTCCTTCCTCTTTTCCTCTCTCGCTCTCTCCCCCTCCTTCTCCTCTGTCCTTCTTCTTTTATCTCTTGCCCTTCTCTCCGTCCATCTTCTCTTTCTCTGACCATATTTTCCTCTTTACATCTGTATTATCTTAACGCTATACACACACTCTGCTCTGGAATTTCCTTCGGGATCAATAAGGTATCTATCTATCTATCTATCTATCTATCTATCTATCTATCTATCTATCTATCTATCACACCTTTTTTTCATTTTTCTAATCTCTCTCTCTCTCTCTCTCTCTCTCTCTCTCTTACTCTGATATAGATTAATATCTGTCACTTGAGACCATCCCCCCAAACCCCAACCCCTGAGTCTGAACTGATGCTTCCGCCTGATTAATGCATTCTTCTAAACAACCTTCTGAAGCCCCTGGAAGGTCAGTAAAAGTGAGTGTCATCACTGAAAAAGTCACTCCATGGAACTGAATCATCTGAACGCACCACCCACCTTTGGCAGCAACTGGCCAGTAGTGATAATTGAAACTGGCAGCTTCATCCACTTGTGCAGTGCTACTCAATTAGTATACTTACTGTCTATTTATGACAACAAGGTGGTAACCAGTGTTGAGGTCTAGCTAGTAAGAAATACTGCCCTGGTCATGGGAGCCTGAAGCCTATCTCAGGAGACTTAGGGCTTGAGGCGGGGTAAACCCTGGCCATCGCAGGGCACACACATACTGTATACACACACACTCATTCACACACTATGGGCAATTCTGGGAACACTAATCAATTAGCCTAATATGTATGTCTTTGGACTGTGAGAGGAAACCGGAGTACCCGGAGGAAACCCACCAAGCACGGGAGAGAACATGGAAACTCCATGCATATAGAGGCAGGAATCGAACCCGGACCCTGGAGGTACAAAGCAACAGCACTAACCACCAAGCTCTAAACTTTTTTTTTGTTGTTGTAATAATTCAGCTTTTCCAGTAACAAAATCACTTTTTCACCAAACCCTTTTTCTCTATTCTCATAATGAGTTTACTGTTGTTTTTGAATTAAAGAAACTGTTATGTGCAAACTGTTGCATCCATTCCTTATTTCTCATTAGTGTTAAATGAACATGTGTGTGTGCGCCTCAGGTATATCTAGAATAACAGGATTTTGCTACATCTAAGGAAGATGCATTATCTTAGTAATGAAAACAGCACCATTGATCATCCGTGGCTGTATTTATCAAGGGTTATGATTCAGACGGCAATAGAGACACATTTTTCTGTAATCTTTGCAACTTGAAAAAATGAAAACAACGTTGAATTTTCAGTTCTTGATTATCGAGCTGGTGGAGTTAGAGCACACTTGTTGAGTATTTGCTCTTGAATGAATGGGATGAAGCAGTGAAATACCAAATTAGCTAAACGTTTCGACAGAGCGTAGCAGATGACCGTTGACCTCAGATGTTTAGTCTATCAGTTAGTACCAGACAAAATAAAATAAGTAATGGTGACATATTGCAGCAAACACCCTTGTAACATAGCTATTTACAAGAGGTGTTCAAGTCAAACAGAGATTTTGTTTGTACAGAATAAAAGAACACAGTTATGAGAGTAAAAACTCCCTTTCTTTCTCTATATCATCCCCTGCTACACTAATGCACTTCCCAGTGTTTCACTAGCGCTTGGATTCCATCAAACTGCCTGCTTCACATGGAAATCGCCGGCCTCCCAGGAACTCCTTTAATGGACATAAGGAAATGGCTAGGTGCCGAGGTCTGGACTGTAAGGGGGCAATAACTCCCAGCCGAGTTCCTGTAACGTGCAAGTGGTGTTGGTGAATGATTGTGTGTACAGTTCCCACAGATAGACACATCTCTTCAAAGATCCGGCATTTCAACTGGTGAATGTTCACAAGAACGACTACATTGGGGTCAAATCCACCTCGGATAGGATCATCATTCATGGACGTACTGCTTTCTTTGAAACGTTTGTAGCATTCAGATGTTTAAAGAGTCTCATCACCATACTGTGCTTGAAGTCTTCTGTAAATAAAAAAAAATGATTACGCCTTAATTCAGGAGGTATTTGATCACAAGTCCCGGTTTGACTTGAACTCCATTGTAACTTAGTTATAAGGATTATTTTATGGCAGTTAACTAAAACTAATACTCTAAAACTAAACCTCAAGACATAGAGCTGTTTTACGGTTAAAGGTTCCTACTGATTAACAGATAGTAAAGCAAAATCAACTTTCCTATGGAATTTCCATCATATATATGTTCATCATATATCATATATATTTTTATTTTCTGCAACAAAGTTACTGTATAAAGAAATGAAAACTGATGTTTCAGCAAAAGTTTGACAATATAGCTGAACCTGCTAGATCATGACTAAAAAGACTAACAGACTGTTTGGATTACACAACACACCCAGCACCATCACTCCTCAGATGTGTATGCTCGGACCATTGCAGTTCACACCGATGCCACCCAGCGTAAAAAAAAAAAAATCATCACCAACTTTCTGGATAATGTTACAGTTGTGGAATTCATCAGCAACAATAATGAGACAGCATACAGAGCACAGATAGAGCAGCTAGTGGACTGGTGCCAGTTCTTTCTCGTAATGTTGACAAGACAAAGGAGGTGACTGTTGAATGGAGAAATTAATCCTCACTGCTTATCCTTTTGATGTCCTGTGGAGATGTGACAAAATGAACATTTCTAGAACAGCACGTGTCTGAGGACTTTTACGATCTCGTGTCTCACTTTCTGCACGGACTGAACGGAGCTAGACGCCCTCTCCCCATCCTTGTCTCAATCTACAGAGGAGTCATTGAGAGTGTACTGTATAGACTAGCCGGATCACTGTCTGGGACTGGAGCTGTAGGGTATCAGATTGCAAGACACTGCGGCGTATAGTGAAGTCAGCGGACAACATCATAGTGGTGTCTCTGCCTCAAATACCGTGGCGATAAGCCACTGTGTTTAGAGGCTCCCACTCCTGGAACCAAAGTATCTAGGACAGCTTTCATAGCAAAAATACCTGCCAATTCGATCCACACTACTGCACCTCGCTCCTGGCAGGTCTGCCTCAGCACGCCATCCGATCTCTACAACTAATCCAGAATGCTTTTTTTTTTTTAATTGTCAGGTTCTCTCCCACCAGCCCATTATGACCCTCCTTCCACTGGAGGCCCGTACGTTTCTGCATCAGATTTAAAGAGACCATGCTTGCCTACTAGGGCAAACAACTGACTATATCATTCCACCTATCTCAGAGCACTTATCACACACTTCCCTGCACCACACACCCTATGAGGCTCTTGCACCGCTGAATCGGACCCAACATCTCTCTGGGTACGAAAATGGCATGAGTCAAGGCTCGTCCCTGTTCTAGCACACAGGGGGTGGAATGAACTGAACTTCCACTGTCTGCCCGAGCAGCTGAGTCACACAGACTGTCGTCAAAACCGAAGACTAAAGACCTACCTCTATAGCAAGCAATTAAATTAGCACTTTGCTATTTATTGTAAAAATATGTATATGGTCTTGTGTTTTTTTTGTTTAAAAAAAAAAAAAACTGTACTAACCTCACCAGCATGGTTTTAAACTGATGGTACTTAGCATAATTAGTTGTGTATACAGGGTGGGTATAAAGTCTGGATCATTTAGGGTGCTTTCACACTAGGCACGATTGGTCTGTACCAATGAACCGTGTGTTCATATTATTATTATTATTATTCGTACTTCGGTATATACTTGTGTATTTTCACTCTGAGATACGCCAGGTGTTACTGAAGACATTGCGTTCTAAACAGCGGTTCATTCTGTGCTCGAGACCACCTTTTCCAGTGGACCTCCGTACAGTTCCTGACCTCAAAGCATGTGTTCTCACTGATTATAATGAACCAGACTTTGGGCACCAAATGTTCTCAGAAAAGATCCCGGTTCAAGAAAGTGAAAACGCCCTCAAATGATGTAAAATTCCTCAACAGCTTCTCTACGTTACAAATCCTGTCTTTCCAACATGAGAAACTTAAATCTAAATAAAAAAAACCCACCAATGGATACGGACTTTTGGGCCGCCTTGTACTATATACTGTGCGCTCACTGTTTACTTGAGTCCTTTTGCACCGCATTTATTTATTGACTTGTATTTTCTTCTCCATTTGCACTGTGACTTTTACTTCTCCAGTGATTATCTTGTACTGCACTGTCATCACTTTCTATAACATATTGCACCAAGGCCTTGGAGAATGCCATTTCATTTCATACCACACCGAGGTTAAATGCTCGAATCGATTGGCTGGAAGGTGTGCATTATTTTCCTATGACATCACGGGCAAATCCGGTTGTAACAGCTCACACACAGCGACTTGTATGACAGATGATCCACATAATCTCAGACTAATAAGAAACATTAAAAACTGTGTCCTTGAATTAATTAAAACCCATAATAATAATAAAAAAAATGTATAGAGTGAGTGATTAAATGTATTGGTGGTAAATGCTTAGTAACGATCATGATGCTTAGTGACGTTTTCAGAACAGATATATCTTTTGGTTTCTCGGTAAAATGACAAGCTGCATTACTAGAGAGAGAGAGAGAGAGAGAGAGCAATCATTATCCAGTTGAGCAACATATATCGAAAGAGAGAAGACAGAAAGAATGAAGATGGTAATGGAATGAATGATTATTGCAGCTATGACATAAGTAAGAACATTTGTAAAATTGTAAAAATGCACCACTGCGGTCTGCGTTATTCTCATATAACAGGACGTTCTGGAATGCGTTATTCCTTGCTTATTAAAGGTTTTTTTTTTATAATATAATAATTTAGTCTAAAAATATAATTATACAGCGGTAACTCAGCATACGAACACCCCGCCTTGCGAATTTTTATTTTAAGAACAAAAATTTCGGCATATCGAAAGCAATACCTCGAAAGCATTTTCGCCCGAGTCGGTCGCGCATACTTCTGGTTTGCCCGTACGTGGAGCCGTGGAAAGCCAAGCAAAGCTTTTTGTTAGTTTCTTTTTTGCATTTTTTGCAAGATTTAGTTAAGCCATAGCAACATGGGTCCCGGGAATGTTAACAAGAAGAAAACAGAACTGCTTTCAGTTACGTTTTTAAAGCAGCCGGTGCCAAGTGGAATCATAAATTAAGGTTAAGTGAGGTTTAATATTAATAATCTATTTATTTCATATGTTACTTCATTTACATGTATTTTCTAAATGTTTAAATTATGTTTATATGCAAAAATATGCTTATAGTGTTGGAAATTGGTAACATTGGTAATATTTTTTGGGTGGAACCGATTATCTGCATTTACATTATTTCCTATGGGAGAATGTGTTTTGCAATACTGAATTTCGGAACGGATTGAATTCGTAGTGTAAATTCGAGGTACCACTGTATCTTGGTATTAATCGGACATGTTGATCAATATATTCAATATGAAATCTTTGTACAACACCAAAATGGAACGATATGATCAAATCCCCAAATTGTAGGCATCAATTAGCTGAAAGACATGTGGAGTGTTTATCATCACTTAACATGAGATAATCACTGCTGTATAAATCTTCCACGAGTACTACATCTATCTTATTTCAATACAATATTTGACCTTTATTATAAGCATTTATGTACAGTTTATAGCTGTACTAATTGATCATTACACATGAGCAGAACTTAAATGTCGGCTGTACACTGGGGACAGTTCAACACCGGACATATTTCAAGATTAAATCCCTAGACTACATCAATTTCAATTGTCTATGACTCAACTTGAGGTTCCTGATTCTTTAGGTTTTGCTAAGTTTTTAATTTTTTTAATGCATGTTTATTAACTTAACCTCTAGAATTTAGACCCTTAAACTTTTCCACAACAGTAGCTCGTATTGCCTGCCGAAGCGGTTTTAGGAAAAGTCAGAATATACTGTATGGACATCGTGTAGACAGAGCTACAGTCTCTCATCATGTTAAAAAGAAGTGTAATATGTGAGACTAAATGAGAAACACTCAGCAATGTACTGAACTGTGTCAAAGCACACCATATACAATTCCTGACCAGTTAAAATAAAAAAAAAAAAAATCTAGTGTATAAAAACAACGAATTAAAATGATAAGCATACAATGTTACACATAAAAAAAAAAATGCTGGTTTAGATGTTAGTAAAAAAATCATGTCTATAAGTTAAATATTGTATTTTAAATACAATTTGGTTAATAAGTGACTATCTTAAAATTATTATTAAACAGTAAAATTTGTATTTGATGGATTTAGTGTATTTATGCAGCATTATAGAAAAAGGTATCGTCTGTGTGTGTGTGTGTGTGTGTGTGTGTGTGTGTGTGTGTGTGTGCACTCACAGGGAGGGGTCATGCACAAGGTCTTTGAGGTTGATTCCACTGCGATCCTCAGCAAGGTTACGAAAACAGCTGTCGCTCACTATAAGACAAAAGAAACATAATGCATTAAAATGTTGCTGCTATAGAAACGCAAAACCAGACAGCGATGGGATTTCAATCGAGTCGTGCGCTGTGTCCTATGTGCTGAGGATAAAAATGATGCTCTCTCTCTCTCTTTCTTTTTATACATACTGTACATACAGTATATACAGTATATACTGTACGGCTTGGCCGAAATTAAGTCAATTTCATTGAGTGGCCTTTACAACACACAATGTGTTGGCCGGTTCATGTGTGAAAAAGATTCCTCATGCTTTCCAGAAACACTCTTTCACAATTCCAAGAATATGTTGGAAGAAAAACTCCATCGATGTGATAACCTGGTCATTCGGTACATTCAGCTCATCAGCTGACTTAACCACATAACCCTGCCGAGTCTAGACCTGACCAACTGAATCATAAGACTCAATCCACAGGCTTGTACACAGTGGGCGCTATGCATGATGGGTACATCACTTCCCTGACGCACCCATCGCTCTGGAACAGGGTCAATCTGAACACACCTTACATTGTGTGTGTGTTGAAATTCTATTAAACTTAACCAACTGTTTAAGTGTTCTCCATTCATTATTTTTTCCCACAAAGTTGACAGTCCAGCTCGATCCTTCCAGGATTTGATAATGTGTTGAAGGGTTCTTAACCCGGTTCCAGCAATCTCAAATCTCAGCCCAAAAAACATGTTAAACATTGATGATCCACACAGTCTCTCTCACTCTCTCTCTCTCTCACACACACACACACACACACAGTTCAACAACCAATAGCAGCTGAGCAGGTGTACACATCATGAGTCACACTTACGCACACTTTCAAAGTCGAGGAAGCTAAAGAAAGAGACTGAGAGACACACGGAAACAAAGTGTTGGAGAAAGAGAGAGACAGACTGAGAGACAGAGAGAGAGAGTGTGTGTACTGCATGCTGAGCAGGTAGAATGAAACGTTTTTAGAAGAAGCAGAAATACAGAAATATATTTATGAGCTATCACACCAGGGTGTTTTAAGACAGAGCGAGAGAGAGACTCATAATAAAAAAAGTGACATTCACAAACTTCATCTCTAAATTTCCAGTGCGGGAATTTTTTTAATATATATATATATATATATATATATATATATATATATATAAGACTGTGTGAACGGTTAAGAATTTTCAAACATAGTTCAAATTGCGGGCAGCAATGTAGGCGTAGTGGTTATCACTGCCACCTTGAACCTTCAGGGTCCAGGTTTGATTCCCGCTTCGGGTCTGCATGCATGGAGTTTGCATGTTCTCCGCGTGGGTGCTTGGAGGGTTTCCTACGAGTATTCCAGTTTCCTCCCACAATCCAAAGACAGGCACATTAGGCTAACTGTGATTCCCAGATTACGTTTGAATGAACGTGTGAGTGTGTGTGTGTGTGTGTGTTTGTGTGCTCTGCGATGGATTGGATAGGCTCCAGGCCTCCCGCAACCCTGTATATACAGGATAAAGCGGTATAAGACGATGAGTAAGTGAGTTCACACATTGCTTTTGTCTCTCCTAACAAAGCTTTCCTGGAAGACCCTGAACATTCAAATTACCAAAGACAACCCATGAATGGCATAATGTTATTTATTTATTTATTTTTTTTGTTTCTTGCCTCGCCAATGGAAGGACACATAAACCAATTGACATGAAACCTGTACATACTTGTATATGAATATAAAGAACGGCAATGAAAAATTCTCATTACACAGCTGCTGTGACACAAGTAGTGATCCGTTTGTGCACTTCATACAGAGACAGCTACTGGAAGTTGAGACACTGTTGAGAGATCAAGAGGTTTATTAATGTGTTTATTTTAAAGCACCAGGGTCATCCTTCGGCCGTTCTCTTGTTGTCACATGATATTGAGATCGTTTGTGTTACACTTCATCAGTATCCCATACTGTATCCGTATTTGAGTGCTTGTTCCTCTGCATGGCCCTGGGTAACATTTGTTCCTGTTGGACACAATACAAAGGCGTGGCCCCAGAGTTCTTTAAGTTGCCCCCTTTTAAAAGATTTCGAACCCTTGATTATTATCTGAACATTGAACATACGTCATTAATTATACTGCTTAGATGATTAATATATCGCCTCTAAGCCCTGGATGCATACATGCATATAGAGATATGACTATAATGCTGGGTTAAAGTGTGTGTGTGTGTGTGTGTGTGTGTGTGTGTGTGTGTGAGATGACAGAAGCAGAGAGTTGCCCTAGTGTCGAAACACTGCATGCTGCATTAAAGGAACTGCGGTACCGCTCGCCTCCTCTCTGTTAACTCCCTCAGCTAAAAATAACCCACACACACTCGTCTTTAAAGAAGGCAGGAACCACCATTAACCCAATCACCGGGCACCCCACAGAACTGTGTATGTGTGTGTGTGTGTGTGTGTGCGCGCGCGCGCATTTATGTGTATGGAAGGAATGTGTGTGTGTGTGTGTGTGTGTGTGAGAGCACTGCGTGTGTATGCGAGGGGAATTCCTAACAATGCTCCTCTCAACGGCAGTAGTAATTGTTGAGAGCTTGGGAGTGCTGCAGTAGAGAGAGAGAGAGAGAGAGAGAGAGTGGCAGAAACATTCTTCAAAGGAATATTAATGTCGTCCTGTGCAGAAGCACTGCACACAACACAAAATGGTGAACAGGAGAGGAAGAGAAAAAAAAGCCAAGATGAACTGACCAAACATGCTTTACGTATAAACACTTTCTTTAATCATCTAGAACTATAATATCCAAACATTGTCTACAAGGCTCAAACATTCCACACACTTTCCAAACACTGTCTCTAATGTCCTGTATAATAATAAAAAAAAAAATGTAAACAATCTCTTTAACAAAAGCATACACTCTATATAATGTCTAAACACAATCTATACTGTATTTATAAAACAGTCTCTAATATCTAAACACACTCTATAACCATCAAACACTGTCTGTAATGTCTAAACACAGTCTATATTTATAAAAC
>JAQMYL010000020.1:11921350-11931409 GCA_030014365.1 Clarias pachynema
TCTCTAATATCTAAACACTCTCTATAACCATCAAACACTGTCTGTAATGTCTAAACACAGTCTATATTTATAAAACACTGTCTCTAATATCTAAACACTCTCTATTACCATCAAACACTGTCTGTAATGTCTAAACACAGTCTATATTTATAAAACAGTCTCTAATATCTAAACACTCTCTATAACCATCAAACACTGTCTGTAATGTCTAAACACAGTCTATATTTATAAAACACTGTCTGTAATATCTAAACACTCTCTATTACCATCAAACACTGTCTGTAATGTCTAAATACAGTCTATATTTATAAAACACTGACTCTAATATCTAAACACTCTCTATATCCATCAAACACTGTCTGTAATGTCTAAACACAGTCTATATTTATAAAACACTGTCTCTAATATCGAAACACTCTCTATAACCATCAAACACTGTCTGTAATGTCTAACCCTTTCTGTAATTTCTAAACAAACTTAAAAACCACAAAACACTGTATGTAATTTATGAACAATCTTCTCAATTATCACCAAATACCGTGTTGAAGATCCACAGTAAGCACCCTTTATAATCAACAAACACAGAACGTAATGTTTAAACACTCTTCGTAATGACAAAACACTATCTGTAATGTCTACGCACCATTTATAATCGCCACCCATCATCTATAATGTATAAACAGTCTTCAAATTGCCAAACAGTCTCTTAAGTCTAAACATTTCATGAATTCCAAACACTTTCTATAATATATAAACAATCTGTATAAACACTGTCTCTAATATCAAACGCACCACATAATCTCCAAACACTGTATGTAATATACTGTACAGTATATAATCACGCGTTATAATTGCCAAACACTGTCCCTAATGTGTAAAATCTCTCTTTAACCTCTAAACACTGTATGTAAAAAAAGACCAGTCTTCATAATTGCCAAACACTGTCTCTTATGTCTAGATGCTTAAATTCTTTTATTTATTTTAAACCACTGTCTTAAATGTCTAACACTGTATAATCCCCAAAGACTCTATCTAGTGTCTAAACATGCTTCAAAACTTCCAAACACTGTCTCTAATGTTTAAACACTCTTTTAAACAGCCAACACTGTCTTCAACATCTGAACACTTTTGGGGACTGCCCACCAGACAAGTTCATATAATTGAGATAAATGAGGTACTTTCCCATGCAGATAACACCGTTTCCGAGCCATAGCTTGTAAAGAAAATTAAACAACAACCCCTGACCAGTACAGATTCAAGAATTCAACACTGGTGTGATATAATACATTAAACACCCCAATGCGTTATAGTAATAGATGTCATGTGTTTTTAGTGTTTTTTTCCCCAAAACATTTTACGCACAAATTTCAAATGAGGTGTTTCAAATGGTATTTCGACGATAGTGTTAATCAGATAAATGAAAGGTTTATCTGAAGGAGAATAAACACTGCATGTTGGCATTGCTGCAGTTCACACTGGGCAGCGTAACAGACATGCAGGTCTCGTCCAAGACGCATTCAGAGTGAGCACTTCGCTAAGTGCCTTCCTGCTGCTTCTCCATCTGCACAGTAACAAGGACAAGATGGAGGATCCTGACCTTAGACACGACCCAGACTCTCCAGACATGTCCTCACACACACACACACACACTTACTGACACATAACATATTAAATAGCTGGCTGCTTAAAATAACAGCTCCTTTTAATACACAGGCCGGTTAAGCTCATGAGTGTTAGACTGCAGTTAGAGTGTGTTGCTCCATTAAAAAAAAAAAAAAAGAAAGTAAAAACTACCTTTATTTCTCTATATGATCCCCTGCTACACTAATTCACTTATCCCAGTGTTTTTACTAGTGCTTGGATACCAACAAGATAAAAGGTTTTCTCAGTACGCCAGAGCCTTGATCAGACTGCCTGCTTCATGGCTAAAACGCTGGCCTCCCAGGAACTCCTTTAATGGCCCAAACATGTGGAAATGGCTTAAAGTGAGGTCAGGACTGTACAGACGGATGTGGCAATGACATACCGCCTTCTTTAAAATGTCTGCACCATTCAACCATTCAAATGCTTTACCGCAGCTAAGAGTCCCATCACCGTACTGTGCCTTAAAGTCTTCTGTAAATATCAATCTTTTATTTTTTTTATGTCTTTATTTTTCGGTCCCGGTTTGACTTGAACGCCCCTTGTATTAATCCAGTCTTTGTAAAATGCAATTTTTTGCATCTGAGGAATGAGCTATCTACTCACTTCAGTTGTGTGAGATCACAGACGTCCATGATCAGCAAGACAGAGTATGCGTCCCCTCTCTTTCTGAGGGCATGGACAGTTTTGTGTCATTCGAGAGTCTGTGCGTTGCTCCACTTTAACACACCTGACTCAGCTCATGCAGGGTGTGTTAATGAGTACATGAGTTGAATCAGATATATTAAAGCGGGAAATGCTTTAATCTGTGGATTTCTATGGTCCTCATCATCATCATCATCATCATTACTACAGCCATCATCATAACTATCATCATCTAGACAATAGCAAGCACTGGGTACAGCCTTTATATGTGTCAGCCAGACTTTCGATAGCTTCGTTTTCTATCAGGAATTTCTATCGTACGTGTGTATAAAGTCGGCTGCAGTTCGCCAGGCAAATTGTATGTTAACACTGAGTGTTAAAAAGATCACTTGAAAACAATCACTTAAAGCTGGTGAGTCCATGGTGGTCTCAAACCACTGGCATGAAGTTTGTAGAGTATAAATGTATACTCTGGGAAATACTAGAAGACTGGAGTTTGCAGTATAATAGTTAGGTTTCCACAAAATGTTCAGCATACAGAATAATTCTACTGCAGGACTTCATGTTTTTATATGAAGAACTCATGATATTCTCCTGGTGAGGATGCATTGGCACTGGTAGGCCAGTGGTGGCTCAAATGGTTACGGCTGTAGGATATCGAGGTACTGATCAGAAGGCCGGGGGTTCAAGCCCCAGCACTAGGCCTTTAACCCTACCTCCAACAGGGGGCGCTGTATCCTGACTGACGCTGCACTCTGACTCTGGCTTCCTAACTGGGATGTGCGAAATAAAAAATAATTCACTGTGCTTTAAAGTGCATGTGACAAATAAATGAATCCTAATGCACAGATTTACACAAGAATCCAATTAGTTCATGTAAACATAAACATTATATGCGTAGTTTTTTTCCCTTTTTTTGAGAGCACTTGCAAAATAATTGAATTGCTAATGTACGTTTTGGATTTTAGCCACAATTTTTTTTTTTTTTACATGAATTTATGTATAACATTTAAACAATTACTTGATGATGAGGACACTCCATGAAATGTGAAACTTATTCATCCTGTGCTGTCCTCCTTTTAGTGCCTTTAGGATCGGCATCTTAGCAGTGGTCACAGGCACAGATTTAAATAGAAGAAATATCTGACACTGTGAGAACATTTCAATTATTTGGCCTTATGAGCAGGGAATCCCTTTATGACAGAAAAATCAGGTAGAAAATAACACAGTATAAAGCCAACTTTTTGAGTATATCCCCAAAAAGGTTCAAATTCTCTCTCTCTCTCTCTCTCTCTCTCTCTCTCTATACAGTGTATATATATATATAGATGTACATGTGGCCTCCTCCTTTTTTTTCTTTTAGCTTTCTTTATCAGATTTAATAACATGATGTACTTGGCGTTTAAGGAATGAAAAATGTATCCAGTAGCTGTGAGGTTACAGATTATGGGAACTTACCACTGTGCATCATCTCTTTTAATGTCAGAGAGAGGTAAAGGAGGCTCTGATCTGAGGCTCGGGTAAATTTCCAAATGAATAAAGGCTGCACGGTGCTGAGGGAAAATATAGTAACAGCAATAAAAGCAGATAAGCTGATCTAATATAAACCCGCCGTTTCTTAGCAACCCTGTTAATTCGGAGCGGAGAGGGAATGCAGCATCTATCAGCAAACACACATACACACACATCATAGGAGCAGCTCTATTACACACAGACTCCCAGGGAAAAACCCAGCATACTCGCACAGCGCACACACTTGACCACAAAGCCTCCAATACTGCATGTTTGATCATACAGAGATATGCACACGTACAGTACACACACGGGTCATCGCTCCCGATCTCTCTCTGTCTAGAGCCTCTCTCTCTCTCTCCCTCTCTCTTTACATCCCTGGTGAGATTGATAATGAAGATAATGTGGTAATAAAACATAAAAATATATATTTAATTTCAGTCTCGTTTGATTCTCCAATCTTAAATGAAGGGCGTTTGGTTAATGGGGTAGGTTGGCTGCACTTCGTTCCCTACTGCGGAGGAGAAGAAACCCAGAGTGCGCATGGGCTAGGCATTAATAGAGTGTATTAGAGGACACAGTTTTAGTATACATCAGTGCTTTCAAATCCCTTTTCAAATGTTTAACATTTATTACATTATGTATTTGCATAAACGCTGCAATATGAAAAGCATATCAATTAAAAAAAAAATTAAAAAAAAAAAAAAAATCACCAAGATTCACATTTTTTCGTTGTATTTCAATATTTTAAATTAAGTGTTAGGTATTTACCTGCAGTAATGCTTTCATCATCACTAGGTTCTACAATTATATCCTGCGCATAACACAAACTCATAGCAAACAGCTTTCTATTAATTATATACCATCACATGATATAGTATCAAATATAGCATTGTTGCATGTTCTCCCTCCTGCTCTCTGGTTTCCTCCCACAGTCCAAAGACATTCAGATTATGCTAACTGGTGTACCCAGATTGCCCGTAGTACTGTATGTGAGTGTGTGTGCGCCCTGAGATGGATTGGCACCACGTCCAGGGCGTACCCCGCCTCGTACCCCAAGTCCCCTGGGATGGGCTCCAGACCCCCCCGTGACTCTGAATACAGGATAATACGAGACCATCCGAGTTTAAACACATCTGTGCGAGCAATCGTTCATTTCAAACAACAGATGCAATTTTAGCAAAAATATGCCTGGGATTTTGCTCTGGAGGACGACTAGCAGTTAGTCGACTGTATTAGTTGCAGTCCAGAAGAAGGAAAGGCAGATGTCTTATTCGAGCTGTTTTAACAGCTATTCCTAATGCTGCTATGAAATCCCTGCACTGCCAGTGCTGATTGGTGTTGACAACACCTTATGCATGTGCAGAGGCAAAATTCAGCATGAATTCCTTCTCATCCAAGTCACATGACCGTGTATCAGATATGCATCCAATCTAGGACCACATACGAGGCTGAAAAAACATCAGATTTGTGTACTCAGAGAGCCTTAAAAAATAGATCTGTGTAAAAATTCTATCCGAATGTTTTTTTTTAAATCTCTGACAATCCGTCCACTAGATAAATATTAGCATTTTTTTCTAGGTAGAATAAAGATACTCTTTCTGCACATTTGCCCCATGTAAGGCCATCATTAGGTGACGTGACGTGAGTTTTCTGGGAAATAAATTTTATTCCCATTCTCATTGGAAACAACTCCCTGGCTGCGTTCCATTCCAAAGTGTACTTCACAGTGTGCTCCCTACTCTCTGCTCTGTTTGCAGGGAATGTCGGTGAAGGGAACTTCCCTCGACAAAACTCCACCATTCGGAACACCCTGCGAAGTCAGACGTCACTTCCTCCGTGCGTTACCATGGAAACACACTGGCAACATGGAAATTTCACACTACAGACATTAAATATTCATTGAACCAGAACTAAAAGCATTATAAAACATATGCTATTTATACATGCATAAACGGTAAATAAAATATTGATTAATAATAATAACTGATTAAAGAATTAATTATTATTATTATTATTTTTTTTTTTTACAGATTACTAGCCTACATAAGGATTTATTGATTAAATGAAAATTTTAATGATTGTGTCCTCCTAATATCACATCATCCTTAAAAATAATGATAATAAATATCTCAATTCAAATTTTTCAAGCTAAATTATTTTTTTTCACCCTCAGTCAATGACTGAATGAATTTTTTCATTCAATTTTCCGGGGAAGTGAAGATCTGTTGTTCACTCGTTCCCTACATCCTTTGCAGTTCCCTTTGAACTGAACATTTTCGCTCCCTGCGGTTTGGAACCACACTTAACATGGCTGAACACCCTGTGTAGTGCACACCAATCAGATGAGATTCTAGATGAGGCTAAATTCTTGTAACCAGCATAACACAGAAGGTGAAATTTGTCTGAAAGAATGGGACGCCTGATCTGACCTCAGTCGGAAAGAGTATTATATTATTTTAGGAATTGTGTCGATCTTTCATTACATAAACAGGTGATATTAAGGGGAACCTTGGTGCCTCCTATACTGTGAAGGACATTTTGTATTGTCCTTTCAGGGTGAAGCGTCACTGCAAATCAATACCTAGCTCTTCTAATTGATCACCTTCTTAATTGATTCTTTTTTCGGGGTGACCCCTGCCCTCATCCACGGGGAACAAGAGCACACTGAATGGTTGAAAGCAGATGAACACGATGTAAATCACATGCTGAGGCCTTCACTGTCATGAGGTCTCAACTCAACTCAACACCTTTGGGAGATTTTGGAGCAGCAGCGCTCTCATCAGAACACGTGACAGAAAAGATTTTCGGTTTTCCTGATAGACAGGGTGGAGGAGGCCTGACAAATTACTGTATGCTGATCCATTCATTCAGCCACCGCACACCTACAGTATATGATATGTTTCATTTTAAATACATTATCCAACAATTGTATGAGCAAGACAGCATCTAATAGATTCCCTTTTCAATCTAGCTGTATTGCATCACTGCAATTTCATTTAGGATTTTCTAATAATCTATGTCATGATCTTACAGGCAGACACAGTAATCACAGACAAATCCCGAATCACATCAACAACAAACAGGCTGAGATTTAAATCAGAAAACACCAGAGACATGAAGGACGAGAAGTAGGACGATTAAAAAAAAAAAACAGTTTAGAATTGCAAATAATACATGCACGCCTTTCCAAGATGAAAGGACAAAAGACTAACTAAAGGGTATAGGGATCTATCTATCTATCTATCTATCTATCAAGAAATATTGTACAATTATAAAACAACATGAACAATGTGGCATTACTGTATATACACCACTATTTATTTATTCATTTATTCATCCTCTATACCGCTTATGCTGGACAGGGACATGGGGGCCTGGAGACTATCCCAGGAAAGTTTAAGTACAAGGCAGAATACACCATGGACAGGGCGGCAGTCAATTGCAGGGCACACACACACACACACACACACACACACACACACACACACACACACACACACAGGCAATGGGCAATTTGGGAATTGGCACCCAGAAAGAAACCCACCGAGCACGGGGAGAACTCAACAAACCTGAGGCAGGAATCGACCCTCGACCCTGGGAGGTGCGAGGCCACAATGCTAACCACTACATCATCTGTAAATCAATTGATAGATTAATAGTAGTGAGGATTTCTATTTTGTACAAAACTCTTGGATTTTTCACAAACTGGCCAGTGGAAGAAAGTGGAAAAAAGTCCTGATGATTTTTTTTATTCAACTGTTTGTACCTACAGTATGACTGCCTCAAATCTTTGTTCTCCTGATGTGATTGTCTGCTGTTGGGGCTCATCCACCTATATATTCTCTCATTTTGTCTTTAATTGCATTCCATTTTAAACACACAATGCATTTTATCTAACTTTATAGACTCGAAGTAAAATATTAACAGCTTTTTATATACGTTGAAAGAGGCAAGTCACCTTAGGAAGAACAGGTCGTTTGCAGTCACATGACTCTTACAATATTACAATATACAACTTTCCTCTGGAGGACAGGAAGTGGAAACATTTAAATGGATTAAATGAGGGGGAAGTCCTTATTATTCTAGTTTATATGGTATTCCCAGAGAATGACATAAACAGAAGGGAACTAAAGATGTTATGAACAGAAGATATAATTTACAACTTTACATGGGATATAAATAACCTAACTTGTCCTTACATACATGTGTATTACACTGGATTGAGTGCAATGTGCTGCTTATTCCTGTCCACCTCCTCATACTGTGCTGTCATTGGCTGGTTGAGCTGTCAGTCAAGCTGGATGGTTGAAAAAGAAAGTATAAACGATACCTTCTATTGTAGATCTTTTTAAAAAAAAAAGTTTTACAAAGTAAAGAAACAGCTGCATAAACATAACCAAATACACTGTCATCCATAACATTAAAACAATTCAAAAACATTCAAACTTCCTATGTTTTGGGTTCCTCTTATTCCACATTGGCCCCTCAGGATGTGGCTCTGCAGGACCTTTGGGGTGTTTCTTGGTGTCTGGGACAAGGATGTTGTTAACAAATCAACAAAAAAAACCTTCAAGTTGCAAACCACTGATAGCCACCGCGTCTCATTAATGTCTGCGTTCACTGTACAGTAAAGATTGTTATCCAGCTGCAGCCTCAGGTCCTCCCACTTAATCAAGATGAGAGTAAGCCGAATGGAGCAGGTGGTGATGGCATAATCAACGGCAACCATTTCCAGCTTGGCAAACTGCAAGCAATCCATGGCATGGTAGAGCTGAGGTTATGAGGAGATAGAGAAGCATCCACTCAGGTGTAGCTCCTCTTAGGGACTCGAATAAGGGACTTGAGACCCTGCAATTTGCAAATTTAGGTTGAAGATGTAAAGAAGGAGCTCACTCAATTCCTCAGAACAGGCTCTCAGCATTCTTGGACAAACCAGCTGCCTGCATGCAGGGGGTGGGGGACTGCATACTGAACGTACTTGCAAGGTCGTTTTGAACAGGCAGAAGTTATAGCAGGGCTGGGGCAGTGAAACCTGTTATAGAACCTGATTGAATTCACTGGCACTCTCCATATCCTCCGCTACTGCAGTGCTGTCCTTCTTCGTACAGCCGTGATCGTTTTCATCCCATCCCATCTCATCCTGTCACTACTTGGGTCCAAGGCCCAAGTTAGAAAAATAAAGTACCCAAATTATGATATATACTGCAATCAGACTGCAACCATGATATCGTATGAATCACATTTCCCAATTATGTTTCAGTTCTGCCTTTACAACCTTTGGAAATATAAAAACCCTCATAATTTTGTCTCATAAAACACATGAGGCTGTCAGTTACCAATATGCACATACGGACCATGAAACACCAGAATTCCAAGTGGCACTAGGTTTACTAAGATGACAGCGCATGTAAGATGTACAACTGTAACATTTCCATATTAATATAATTTCTGCATTTTATTTCTGTGATTGATCTTTTTGTAGAGTAAAAAAAAAAACTTTCAGACTTTGGACACATCTCCACACTCTATGCTGAACATCACAGCTCCTTCTGCTTAATTAGAAATGGCCCCTTACCTTCTCATGTTGCTGTCTCCATTTCTGTCTAGACTGTTTAAGAATAATCCAGATGTTTTGCATGACATATCAACTCATAACTGCACTATTAAATATTTGAGCGAAATTAAAGAAAACCTCCATCCTGGTCATAAAGTGCTACGTTACATCGGAAAGCTGTGAAATATTTACTTGATTACATGCCTGTACGATCACTAGCTCAGTCTCTTTTTGACATAATTTTTTTTTTTTTTTTACAGTTCTCTTCCATCCCACTTATTTACCTGGTCACCTTAGAATATGCCGAAGTTCTGAGCATCTTCACTTAGAGCGTGCTGCTGTATTGATGTTTTATTAACACCTCCACGAATACTGGAGGAACACTAACTAATGAAGCCACTGCAACTGTGTTCCACCCACCACTCTGAGCTGAGGATTAGACAGGAAGAGTTCTCCTTCCATCCCACTCCTTTACAGTTTGGATGTTTTAATTTCTCTTTAACCTATCCAGCGATTACATTTTCCTCACTGAAATCTTATAAATACAAGCCCGTCAGGAGGTATTAGAGCGTAGTGGCGCAGTGGTAAAGTGCTCACCCTATCATCCGGAGATCGCGAGTTCGAAGTTGATGCTGTAACCTCTCACAGCCGGAGGCCTAGAGAGAGCTGATTGGCCGAGCTCTCTCACAGGGGAGGGACGAGAG
>JAQMYL010000020.1:11968470-11994645 GCA_030014365.1 Clarias pachynema
TGTGTGTGTCTTGAATTACTAAGCTTGCTAGCACCTAACATCCTGTCATTATAAATTGCTAAGAATAAAAAAAAAACAAAAAAACAAAAAAACAACAACAACAAAAGAGAGAGAGACATAGAGAAAGAGAGAGAGAGATCGCCTAATTCACATACACCATTTTTTTCCCTTCAGAGGAAATGAACACATTGCCATAGCAATACATCAGCCTGTATCCCACACCATACACACCACACACACTACAGCCGCTTGGAGGAAGCCAGCATTATTATTATTATTATTATTGTTGTTATTATTATTTTAAATAATAATTGCTATTATAGATGGAATGAAATTGTGTCAATACAAGAAGGGCTTTAAATCACCGAGGGGCGCAACGCCGACAGATGTGACACCGCTGGATAAACCGCTGCAGCCCCCCTCCAAAAAAAAAAAAACCCCAACGCATCAGACATCTCTCATTCATTGAAATGGAATTAAAACAGACATATCGCGGAAAAAAAAAATCATATCTCCGCGTATTTAAGCTACCTGTGAGGACGCCGACCCGGATCTGGTGGTCGTGGTTCGTTAAGATCATCCCGTCCGACGCCATGGTTACCAGCGCTGAGAACTCCGCGCGCGCAGACCCCGAGTGCCGAGCGCACCGAACTCGGAAAAGGGGCGGAGCCTGGAGCTCGCGGGAAGGGAGGGGCGGGGGGGGGGGATTGGAGGGAAGGGGAGGGGGAGAGGTGTGTGGTGGCGGGAGGGGGGGGATGGAGGGGGCAGGGGAGAGTAGCCGATCGAAGATTCAGCGACTTGGGGCTGTAGTGAAGATTTGACAGGGAGGTGACCATTAGATGTGTGTGTGTGTGTGTGTGTGTGTGAGAGAGAGAGAGAGAGATCGGCTACGTTCCAACGCGCCCTCGTCCGATTCCCTCCTAGGGGAGCATTCCATTAATTTATCAGCTCAGGTGAAGTTTGTTAGAAGAGCCCTTGGAGGCCCTAGGGACTGAGTCAACATGATTGAAGACTCAAGGAGTAGTACTTACCCACAAGGCCTTGCGATATGACGCAATCACGTGTAAGCATGGGCAATAAAATATTTCCTGCTATTAAAAAAAAAGAAGAAAAAAAAGTCCTACTGTGCTTATGATGAATTCTAGGATCTTGGCACCGTTTAACTTGGCAGCATAAATTTTCTGGATTGATAAGTGAAAGTCAAAACATTTGTCAAGCATTGGCTTAAGAAAAAAAACAAAAACAAAAAGGACATGTGAGCTTGATTACATTAATAGTTCTCAGTTCAATTAATAAATCTGCCAATTTATTGTTTAAATACAAATTATACAACAGTTGATGGCATGCTTAGTGGTTAGCTTACGTCTCTTCCTTACTTAACTGGCATCACGGTGGTTTAGTAGTGGTTAGCACTGTCGCCTTGCACCTCCAGGGTCCGGGTTCGATTCCTCGTTGTTTGCATGTTCAACACATGCTTGGTGGGTTTTACACGGTTGTAAAATGAGAATAAATACAATGGTCGTTCTTGGCCTCCATGGTCCCTAGTTGGACTACAGAGGTTCTATTAAGGTTTCTTCCTTTCGCCAGCATGGTGGCTTAGTGGTTAGCATTATCGGCTTGACCTTCCAGGGTCCAGGTTCGATTCCAATCTCGGGTGTGTGTGCGTGGATTTACAGTAGTTTGCATGTTCTTCCCATGCTTGTTGGGTTTACACCGGATACTCCGGTTTGCCCATAGTGTGTGAATGAGCATGTTAGTGTGTGTGCTCTGTGATGGATTGGCACCCGTCTCTAAGCCTACTGGGATAGGCTTCAGGCGCCCCATGACCCTAATGATAATGGACAACAACACCACTGTGACATTTAACTAAATGTATCACTCCGTGTCCCAGGTGTTCTACAGTTGTTATTTATAATAATTGTTGGTCGCAGCATAGGTGAAAGTAGGTTTGTACGGTCTGCAGTACTGAGAAGAGAGCAGATGCCTACCAAAATGCCCATTCAAAACACTGATGCATTTTATGTGTAGCAAGAAAACTTATCTGATAAGATTATGTCATTTTAAACAACATTTTTGTCTACTTAATAACTGCTTCTAAGGTCGTTTTGTATTGCCTCCGTGTTTTATTTACTCCTAAGCCAAGCGAGAACACTAACTAGCTTCTAATACAAGGCTGAATTCCAAATCCCTCTGTAACCCCTAATCAGATGTTTTTGCAAGTGTTGAACAAATGATTGCACTCCCTACAGTGCATTTCCATTTAACACTACTTGGTATTTATCCCTGGTACCCGGAAGTTAACAGGGTTGATATTCTATAGCGGAATAAGTGGAAATATAAATGATGCTGTTACTGCAGCACAGCCATGCTGAAAACCAGCTCAACAGCACTCCCTTTTGTATGATTTTGCTTAATTGCATAAAAAAATATTTACACTGATCAGCCATAATATTACAAAGCAAAACGTTATGCCCAGTATTATGTAGGTTCCCCCTGTGCCACCTGAGCAGCTCTGGCCCCTTTGGGGAATGACTCCACAAGACCTCTGGGCATGTGATGTGATGTCTGGCACTGGGACATTGACAGTGGATCCTTTGGGTGCTGTGGATTGTGGGATGGGGTCTCTGTGGTTCAGACTTGTTTGTCTGGCGTATCCCATGGGTGCTCGATTGGATTGGGATCTGGGGAGTTGGCTTCTTTGCCTGCTGGCTGTGGTGCAATGGATGTTTTTTTCCGTGGGTTGGGCTGCACTGGCTTTTCTCTGGGATCGGAATGGATGAGCTGGCTTTTTCTCCCTGTGATCCCTGGCATCCTGTTACCAGTTTATGATATCTAATTATGATATTTAATTGATAATCAATGGTAATGTGCTAATGTTATGGCTGAATGGTGTATATGTGTAGAATAATAATAATTATGACAATAATAATAATAATAATAATAATAATAATAATAATAGATTGCAGCACGAGAACAGAGGGCTGGGGATTTGAATCTTGCCCCATTCTGTGTGTACGGAGTCTCCCTGTACTTGGTGGATTTTCTCAGAGACTTCAATTCTCTGCTACAATCCAAAGACGGCATTTCCAAATTGTCTATAGGGTTTGACTGTGTCTATACAGAGTGTACCTCACCTTTTGCCCAGACGTCTCTGGGATAGACTCCAGACCCCTGCGACCCTACACCAGATAAACACTAAAGACAATTAATAGATTGCTGTACAGATATTATTATTATTATTATTATTATTATTAATAACACAACTGAATAGTTTTGATCAGAATAAAGTAAAAATAAACAAACCAACCCATGTGTAAGCAATGTTGTAAAAAAGAGTGTGAAAATATTTCTCCAAAATGATGAGAGAGACTGAAACGCCTACAGAAAATATTTATTGTTGTAAAATATTGTTTTCCAGCTGATTCCTGCATGTTGGTTTACATTTTGGAAAAACAAATGAACACATTGAAATCTCTGGCCCTGAAAAATAAAAACATAAAATTTAATGTTGTAATTAATGTAATTAATAATGTCATTTATTACAATCCAACATTTCAGAGAGAATCAGCCAAGGTCAGCCAAGCTGTGGGTGGTGGATGGATCCATAGAAATTCCAGATAGGGCAACCATATACATTTCATATATGCTTACATGATTTTTGCTTTTAAAGCAATATCAAGCTAATAACAGGTTATTTGAAGCCAGTATGATGTAGGACATAGAAATCTTACCCAAGATCGTGGAGGAGTTACAGTATTTACTCCAAAGGCTTGCCCTGGCAATCCATTATATTTGGGAAGCAGCCCCTAACTCTCTATCTACAGTAATTGCAATACACAAGGTATACAATAAAGACTTGTACACTCTATGCACTATAGATTTTAACAGTGAGCAATTCAGGTATTCAGCTCCCTAAACTCACAAATGCATTCCAAATGTTTTAAATTGTTACTTTCTATACCGTATGAAGTCGGGAATTCCGTTGAGATTTACTGTAGCTCGTCACTCTATACGAGTATAAAAGTCTACATCATAAATGAAATAACTGTATCTAACTTTATGCTGTGCACTATACCCTATATTCGAACCCATAAGCACTGCCTAGGGAGGAATCATTTGGGATTCAGCTCTTAATTCCCTATAAATGCACTAAATAGTGTACACTGACAGATAATAGAAGTGCATGTGGAAAAAAAGGCCCAAAAAATTTAATTGAGCAATCAGTAAAAAGTTAACAAGCAAATAAGACTGCAGTAACATACAACATAAGTTAATGCTAACACTCAGTGTTAATGGACTCTCTCTGTGGATCAACAGTAAACATTTGTCGAGTTATTTTCAGCATATAAAATGGGGTTTTAATCAAGACATTGACAAATTTGGTCCTAATAAAGTATTTGATCATTTAGTTTCTGCACTCAGTTCTGGTTTTAACCGTATCTAGTCTTTTGGGTTGTTTTCTCCCAATTTTTTTGGCTACATAATTTTTGTTGTTAATCTTTCGGCTGCTCCCATCAAGGGGTCGCCACAGTGGACAATTTGATCCACACTTGGCGCAGGTTTTATGCCAGATGCCTTCCTGACGCAACCCTCCCTTTTTTTAAATCCGCACTGCCTCCAGTGACTGGGATTTGGATATTGGCTGGGAATGTCCCGAGACCTGAGCCAGCAATGCCCATTTTGACTACGTCATTACAATTCTATATTATCATAGATATCATCTCATTTACTAACATTTTAGCGGTCCACCTTTAGCTTTGATTGGGGTGCACATTTGCAGTGGCATTGCTTCTCCAACTTTCTGTTACATCAAAATATAATTCCAACAAGGGGTTACTTTTTGTCTGACATCTTTTATTAATGATTAATGTCTCTAACCACTCAAGTCTTCTCCATCTTCTCCAGCACATCCCAAAGACTTTCAGTGGAGTAAAGGTCAGGACTCTGTGGTGACCAATTCATGTGGGAAAGTGATTCCTCATGCTCCCAGAGCCACACATGTACAATTTGACCCTAATACTATGCCTTTCTACTGTAACTGGAGTAAAAAAAAAAAGATTTTCTTTTATCCTAAAATTTGTTTCAGATGTGAAATTGCACCTTTACCAGAATTAAGAATTTAGATACTTTTGCCAAGTCTGGTATTGGACCAGGCCAAAATATCAGATTAAACTTTCTTTCCTGCCAAAATCCAAGAGCACTGTCTTGCTGAAAAATTACTTCTCTGAAGTCTTTCTGTAAATGTTTTTTGAAACACTGGGGCAATGATAAATTTCGATGAAAGCAAATCTTTAAATTTCAACGTAGGCACCGGTGGCGTCAACCAGTTTCCTCAAACGGCTGGGGATGGAATGAAGGAAGTCTTCTGAAGGAAGTCATTTGGGATAATGCTAAGAGAACCTTCTGAAGTCCTCCAGTGTGTCCTCTAGCATTTTCCAGGATGTTGGCTGGGACAACACAGACCTCATAAATGGCCTCCAAGAAGTCCAGACCTTGCACCATGTGATTTTCTCCTGTGGTGCTACTCAATGGAGGAGGTGTACAAGACAAAGCCTTGTACACTGGAGGACTTGGAGGCAGTATGTGTACATGTACAATTTGTTTCAATAAATTTGTATTAGAAATATGGACCTTATTACAGAAATGTAATGCCTTATTACGGTTCATGGCAGCACGGTGGCTTAGCACTGTTGCCTTGCACCATATTTAGCTGGGAATCGAACCCGTGCCTTCCGCATGGCGGGAGACCTACCACTGAGCCACCAATGCTCATTTTAACTACATCATTACAATTCTATATTATCATAGATATCATCGTCTCATTCAATAACATTTTATCGATCCACCTTTAGCTTTGATTGGGGTCCGGGTTTGATTTCCGGCCAGGTTCGATTACCGCCTCTGTGTGCATGGAGTTTGCATGTTCTCCCCTGTGATTTGTGGGTTTCCTGTTGGTGCTCCACTTTCCTCCCACAGTTCAAAGACATGCAGATTAGTCTAATTGGCGTTCCCAAATTGCCCATAGTGTGTGACTGTGCCCTGTGATGGATTGGCACGCTGTCCAGGGTGTACCCGCCTTGATCTCATTGTAAATTTCCTGGGACAGGCTCCAAAACCCCCTGTGATTAAGCGGTATAGATGATGAGTGAGTCTTTCTCCCAATCTTCAGAAGACACCTCTTTGGATCATCCATGTACACAAAAAACAAACAAACAAACAAACAAAAAAAACCCTTGACTCATCTGTCCATAAAACATACTTCCATAATCTACTAAACCTGCTTTTTTGTCCCTTATGATTTTTCTTTGAGTCAAAAACCAGATGTCTAGTAGTCGTTCCTCCAGGATCAGTACTGCTGCCAAATGTCTTGAAACTGTTTCCCAGATTTCAAAGTCTTTTCTTGCTGTCTCTCAAAACCATGAATTGCAGCTGTCATTCATCCTTCAGGTAGCCTTGGGCATTCTGGGTCATTTCAACCTGGCAGTATCTTCCACAAAATCTCTTCTTTTTCCCCCACAAAAAAACCCTTCTGTTTCAAGAACTCTGACCTATTCCCTTGACAGCTGATAAAACTTCTGCCGCCTTGACAAAAACTTACCATATAATTCCTACTCCTTTACACATGTACACACGCATACAAGAAATTAGAAAACAATGTATGAAAGTATTTTAAAAAACCTTATCACATTGTAAGTGTCTCCCTTGTCTAACAAATTAGATTCCACTTGTTAACAGAAATCTTGATAAGCTGTATCGAGCGTTTCAGATAAGGAAGATGCTTAAAAATGAAGCGCTGTGGATCTCCACAAGGAGGATTAATGGTGATTTCACATATGTGAGTATGTGAAATATATTATGTATATGTTTTTTTTTTATTTTTTTTTTAGAATTTTAGGAGTACAGTTTTAGACTCAAACCTCCCATTGGCCAGTGCCCCCCCCCCCCATTTCCTTTAAATCCCCTGCAGTCTGAAAACAAACCTAGTTGCAAATGAGCCATGAATGTATGAATTTCACTCTCATGTGGACTAAAAATGGACTATTTCACACATTTCTTTAAAAAAAAAATAAAAGAAGATCAGTTTCACTTTTTCTTTTTCAAAACAATGCACTTCATACGGAGCAACTTTATGACAAACTTTCACAAAGCTGTGTTGGGTGTATTGACACGAAATGAGTCCTTTTTTCGGCAAAGAGTCTAGGCTTGAGTGCTCGACTTATGGTAGAATGTCATTAAAAAACAACTTGGCTGTAACTTCCTGCTGTACTACTAGTCTGACCGTTTCATCGACCACACCGCTTTATCCTGTATACAGGGTCGTGGTGGGCCTGGAGCCTATCCCAGGAGACTTAGGGCACGAAACGGGGTACACCCTGGACAGGATGCCAATCCTGTACTACTAGTAGTGTGTAAAATATTCTAGAATTCTCACTCACTCACTCACTCGCTTTCAGTAACCAAGGTTGCTGTGGATCTGGAGCATATCACAAGTAACAATTGGTGCAAGACGTGGAAATTCAGATGGGACCCCAGTCCACACGCATTTACACACTTCGCACTGCATTTTGTAGTGTTGTATTAAATTGCTGAATAATAAACGCAAAGGTTGTAAGCGCATTCGTGCATTTGTCTTAGTCTTCACCTGCATTGCCTTCTTTTTGAATTGCCACCAGAAGTCACAAAGGAGTCCATTTATGTGCAGTTAAAAGGTTACATCATCTCAATACACTGTATATGCACCTGTACATTTCCAGTGTCGTAAATTTAGAGCTGGGACATGATTGGCATCATTTACTTTTGAACTAATTCAGTAGGACACACGTTCTGCATTATTATTATTACTATTATTATTATTATTATTATTAGCCAGTCCAAGGTGCCCTCACGATCATCATGTAAGCACTCGTGACCTGACCTGTTTAAATTCAACCACATCCCAAGGCAAAAGCCATGTTTCTATTTATAGCAGGTCTCTACGCTTCTGTAGCATATAATTTCCTCTTGTTTATTCTCATGAAATAAAAGACACAGACAACTGGCCTCCTCCTGATCCTGGTTTGTACAGGAGGCAGGGGCTAAATCCTGAAAGACTCCTTACTGCCCATATAAGTGCAGTACATAGGGGCTAAAATAATGCTTTTTAGCACAGTGTATGTCCAATACACAGAACCACTTGGGATTCAGGCTGTGAGCATGCTGCAATCCTCACCGCTTTTTCATTCCAGTCACACACAGGCATTCAGGCTGAATCTATGACTTTAGAAAAGGGATTGCCACAAATTGTAGTGCGAGTGCGTGTGAATAGTAAGTGAGAGGAAGCTTGTCTACTTGTAGTCAAATATCATTTTAAATCATGTTATGCAATGCTTGGTTTGTTCCTTCAATTTGGACTGGTTTATCTGCTGGTTTAAATACTGTCCCTTTAATGATATTAATACTGTATAATGATTATAAATAAAATGCACTGCATCATTTTGTAATTGTAATATCAGCACTATACATGCACTGTATAGAATGCAGAGCTCCGTATGCTGAATGTACAATTTCCATTTATTCTGTTGATGGATGATTTTATCCACATTCAGGCAGAATCATTTCCAAGAACAGAATCTTCTTCAAAGGAAAAAAAAAGTGTGACGCTCCGACAGTCGTCAAACACACAGATCATCTGGTCATCGATTGGGAAACTGATCACTGAGATAGAGCACCTTTTACAATGCATTCATGCGGGTATATAATTGCAATTTGGAAAAACTTGAATCATTACATCTATAGAGCCTGGCAGCTAAAAGCTCATGGGTTTAAGTGTATAGTGTGTGTGGTAAGTGATTCTGCATATTCAGAGCACTTTTTTAGGATTGTAAAGTGACATGCACTTTGTGATCACTAGATAAATTCAATTATTTGTCACATTTGTCATATCTTACAGCACAGTGAAATTATTATCCCAATTAGGAAGCTGAGGTCAGAGCACAGGGTCAGTCAGGATACAGATGGAGCAGATAGGGTTAAGGCCTTGCTCAAGGGCTCTACGGTGGCAACTTTGTGGTGCTGTGGCTTGAACCCCTGACCTTCTGATCAGTAATCCCGTAACCCACAGCTTCAACTGATTGAGCCACCACTGCCCTCATTCATTATGTGAATAGATAGGTACAGTACATGATAAAAACCGGCGATTCTATGAATGGGTGATTTTTGGGCCATCTACAGTACAGTATTAAGAAGTATCCACTCACTCACTCACTCATCTTCTATACCGCTTTATCCTGTATTCTGGGTCACGGGGGCCTGGAGCCTATCCCAGGAGGCTTAGGGCACAAGGCAGGGTACATCCTGGACAGAGTGCCAATCCATCGCAGGGCACACACACACATACACACACTACGGGAATGTCAATTAACCTAACATGTCTTTGGACTGTGGGAAGAAACCGGAGTACCCGGAGGAAACCCACCAAGCACGGGGAGAACATGCAAACTCCATGCACACAGAGACGGGAATCGAGCTTGGCCGGGAATCGGACCCGGACCCTGGAGGTGCAAGGCGACAGTGCTAACCACCACACCACCGTGCCGCCTCAAGAAGTATCCAGCATTCAGCAAAATAATTAACCTTATTGCAGTCTACAGGCTTGTAGTATTTGCCATAATAGTAGCCACAAGCCCATATTTATCTAAGACAGCACACCACATGGCATTTCGGACATCCTAAAATTTTAATATTATGCAACACTATTCTCTATTTTTTTCAAGCACAAACATTTTTTTCTTTATTCTTGTACACTGTCTTTTTTCACATAGTGATAAAAGAATCTTAAATCTTAATATGAAAATAAAAGCAATAAAATATAGCTGATGTGATGTCAGTCCTACACTGCTAGGCTCACTCGTCACTTTTAAAAGGTGGAAACAGTATGACGTGTTTGGGTTAAAAACTAATAAAATTGAAATAATAGACAATTTAAATATTTGTTCCAAAAATAAAAGTGCAGTCTGGTTGAAGCACATAAGCATATTAGCTATATTAGCAGCAAAAATGTAGGTATAATTGTAAATGCAATATTTATTCATCAAATATTTTATGCAAATGTAATGATGGACAGTGAGGACATGTGGATGTGTTTGTTCTCCACATAGACAACCCATTTTTAACCCATGTTTTGTTTTGTAAAACCCTTTAAGTAAAAATTGTTGATGATAGTCTTGGGAATTTAAATGCCACCAAATTCTGACAATCAGCCTTATAAGACATTCTGTAAAGATTGAAATGGTGCATCCTGCAGTAAGTCAAGCTCCAACCTATTTCCCAAAAAAAAAAAGAAAAGTTCCAGTTACTTTGCAAATATGTTGAATAGAGAATATGGTCCTAGTGGAATATATACTGTAGGTATAGGTGACAATTTTCTATACTGTATGTGTGCAACAGAGGAGGACCGCAGAGTGAATAGTGATGTGGACAAATAAAACACTGCCGCTGTTAGCTATTAGACTGAGAAAGATGAGTGTGGTTAAGTTGAATGTCAGAAAAGTCTGAGATGAGAGAGAGAAGGTAAGTGAAGGCGAATATTGAAAAAAGAAGAGACATCGCTGTTAGTCCTACTGTAGTTTTAACAGGGAGTAATTTGAATTCCCGAGCACAGACACGTTCTTTAGCAATGCTCATCTCGGTTTTTACACCACATTTTTCTGTGGATTAAGATGAAACATTATATGAAATGTGTCGAGAACATCTAACCTGGATTTATTATTGTTTTTAAAAATAATAATAGGTGTAATGTAGAACAAAAAAATATTAATTGTATCTTCCACTGCTGGTAACAGTTATTAATGCATTGTTATTATTTTCACATCCTAACCTTTGTGTGTATGAGGGTGAAGCAGAGGCATGAAAGTAACCAAGACGTAAGAGAATGAATGATCGAGTGTGTTTTTAAGTCAGGGGCTGTTTAGTGTATTGAAAAGTCAGGATGGATTTTGCTAGAAGAATTTGGCACCAGGTCAAATCTAATTGATGACGCATGCTGTGTATAAGGTATACGCAGCCAGTGTTACTTATGCAGTGCTTAAGATGATTAAGGTAAGTACACATTAAGGTATGTTTACACATTAAAGTATGTTTACATAAATCTAAAGATACTAATTCAATATATACTGATCAGCCAAAACATTAACACTAATTATCAATTATATATCGCTATACTTAGGATCATGTGCACCCAAGGTTTACTGGTGTCCATGTGGACCAAAGTCAGCCCGTCTGGGAAAAAAAGTTAATGCTGGCTATTATAAAAAGGCCCCAAAACACAGAGCACCACAGCCAATTGCACATGGAGCCCGGGAGCCCAAGACTGCCCACTCAGACTCCAAAATCGCCAGATCCCAGTCCGATCGAGCGCTATGGGATGCGTGAAACAAACAAGTCTGATTGACGGAGGTGCCATCCCACAACCCATAGCACCCAAAGGATTTGCTGCCAAAATCCTGGTGCCAGACACCACAGCACACCCACAGAGGTCTTGTGAAGAGCTGCCCAGGTGGCCAAATGGGATACACTACACAATACTGGGCATAATGTTGTGCATTATAGAGTTATGGCTGATCAGTGTATTTGTGAATGCTTGTAAACTGTGCAATCTCATTCACTGTCACATGGTTAGGATGTTATCATAGTGATACTATACTGCAGTAGTCCTACCTACAGTACTTGTAAATACAGTGTAGTGACAGCTAATGACGGAGCACCTGCATTCCTGCAGTTCCCTACATCTAGAAAGCCCATCCTTATATCCGAAACAACAGACAATCCGATGATAGAGAAGGAGTACTGGGAAATTCAAGAATGAGCACAGGTTCAAACCACTGGAGTGAAACCAAGCATCTCTGCTGAGTTAGCAAAGATGTGCTAAATCCCAGACTCAGCTAAGTATCAAGCTAATTTACACCAATGGTAAACCTGACGCAGGACTTCACAGCAAGCAGAAATATGCAGTACATGTGGGGGTTTCCACTACAGCACCTTTATAAATATGAGTGCAATATCCTGTTGTCAGCAAATGTGCGTGAACGCCACGCTATAATCTCAAATCAATATTACGTTCTTTCTATCTGTAATTTGTAACAAATTTCGCGTGCACGCCTCTCATACGGCATTTGCAACCTGCTACCATTGCAAAACAATTTAGGGCATGTCTACAATGACAGGGATATCAGAATATACAGTTATGGATATATCAATCTAAATGTGGGGAAAACATGAATAAATTATTCACTCTGAACCCGCACTGTGATTTATTAAGCATGAAAGTCACTACAGGATTGTGTATGTAAATGAATCCAGTTGAATCATTGGTATTAAATTTGCAGAAGCCAGTTTCCATAATAGTGAGGGTATAAATACATGGATGTGATTTCCTGTCTGCACTAATTGTATGTAAATGTCATGCTGTAATATCAACACCACAATCAAATTTGCCCATCTGTAACAAATTTTAATGTCTAGGCTTTTTCAATCTGAAAAAAAAAAAAAAAAAAAAAAAAAGTCCTGTGCAATCATATAGACAATGGATTGAAGGTCAAAAAGGTTTGTGTGTGAAGATGTATCAATCAGATCATCCAATTAGCGTGTAGCCTGTTGTCCATTTTGTGCTTTCTTCCTAATGAATATGCAATATTCGCAACTGGATTATAGGATTTGTATCTGTAATACGAGGGATAAGGTTGAGACAAGACGTGTGATAACTACGAAAGTCACATTTTCAGATTTACAAATCTGTTGCCATTTTGATTTACTAGCTTACAGTTAGAATTTAGCATAGTTCCTGTGCTGTAAACAAGGGCATTTAGTGGTGTGTTATGCCCCTATGATTTGGGTCCACTTGTCCTGTTAGATGTAAGAGTCATTGCAAATCAATACAAATTTCTTCAACCATATATCATTAATTCTATGATGAATAATTTTTATGAGAGACGCCCATCCTCTTCCAGAATGACCTCGCCTCTGTCCACTCAATAAATGGTTTACATTTAGGCATTTAGCAGACACCCAGAGCGACGTACATTTTTATATCATTATACATCTGAGGGTTAAGAGCCTTGCTCAAGGGTGCGACTTGGTGGTCATGGGATTTAAACCTGGGACCTTCTGAACCATAGTCCAGTGCCTTAACTACTGAGCTACTCCTGACTACTGGTTTAAAAACTGATTGGCCGAGGGATGAGAGGTACTTACTGCTCCTACATTAATCCACATTAATCACGGCTCTACAGCCAATCAGGGGCGTCTGTGAGCCCACGCAAGCGGAAGGAGCGGATAGCACCGTCCTCCAATGGTGCGTGAGCAAGCAGTTCAGAAAGATGCGGTCGGCTGGTGTCACGTGGTTCGGAGGAAACATGTGATAGTCTTCGGCCCTCCCGACTGAGTGGTAGCAGTAGCCTTAATGTGGGAGCCCCCTAGTGATGGGGAGGAATTGGACACGACTTTTCGACACGAAAATTGGGGGACAAAATCCACAAAAAAAAAATATGGAGAGACATGTTAAACATATACTGTGGCCAAGACACAACCTACTTAAATACCCTTAGCAGATTTGGAGTGATGTGTTTCTCTGCTCTCAAAACCAGAATCATCAAAACACCAATATCTATATTTTACCAAAAGACATTTAGACATTTGACAGACGCCCTTATCCAGAGTGACTTACATTTTTATCTCATTATGCATCCGAGCAGTTGAGGGTTGAGGGCCTTGCTCAAGGGCCCAAAAGGAACTACTTCATGAGATTTGAACCTGGGACCTTCCGAACCATAGTCCATTGCCTTAACCACTGACAAAAGACAATATCATTTTGTAGGATTCTGCTACTATTCTGATATGTTTTATTTTAATCTATCTCCTATCTGAAAATTAACTGGATATAAAAATGGCATGATAACTTTAAAACCCATATTGTTTCCAGCATGTAACATTAACTGCTTTTAAGGGGGATCAAAATACAGTACTTACTTATCATCTATACTGCTTAATCCTGTATACAGGGTCGCGAGTCGCCTGAGGCCTGTCCCAGGAGACTTAGAGGCGGGGTACACCCTGGATGGGTGCCACTATTCTTTGAACTATAGGAGGAAACCAGAGTACCCGGAGGACACCCACCAAGCATGGACCCTGACCCTGGAGATGCAAGGCGACACTGCTCATCACTAAGCCAGCAGGCTGCCGGAATCAAAATACTACAGTATAAATACATTAAAAACAGTGTATTCCACAATGCTTTAAAATAATATAATAGTTTCAAATCAGTCAGGAAGTGGTTAAAAAACAATGTACGCTATTAACCATGATGCATAAAGTATCAGTGGCAATCTGGATACAAATCAAATTGCTAAGGGCACCAGCAACAAAACACTGTTTGAAACACGGAATTATGAAGAATCAAAAAGCCCCTCTGGTGCTTTATTGAAGGAATGAAACAGCATAAACAGAGAGGACAGTTCATCCAGTTTAAACCCCTGCTTTATTAAACAGGTCCACTTTATAGCCTTATCTGGGCCCAGATTCCTAATCTGCTACACACCTGGCGCACAGCACAATCCTCTCCTGTAGCAGTATGACTCTCAGAGCTCCATACAGAAGTGCTCAACACCACGCTGTGTAAGCCTTAATTCTAGTATCTCATTTGCAGTACTGCTCAACAACACCAGAGAGCCTCAACATGAGGCTTTTGCTTTAGGTCCGGAGAGATACTTTCTCCTGTGTGACTTTATACAAGGTATTATAAATATCTCTTTACAGGATTTTACACATTAGGTACTGCTATCTGTTTGTCTGTAATTGACCTAGATTGACCCTAGATAAAATTTTTCTTCGATATGTAACAGGCACTGAAGTATTTCTACTCCTAGATTTTAATATATTGGTATGATTTTAATAATTGACAATATTGAAAAGCTGAAAATACCACGTATGGTACCACAAGGAGAGTTTGCATGTTCTCCTTGTGGTAAAGGGGTTTCCTCCCACAGTGCAAAGACATTCAGAGTTTCCTGAAATGTGTTGTATGTGTGCGCTTGTGCCTTACAATGGATTGGCACCCCGTCTAGGGTGTACCCCGTCTAGTGCTGGAAGTCCCCTGGGACAGGCTTCAGGCTTCCGGTGACCCTGTACAGGACAACAGCAAAAAGAAAACGTTATAGTGATAAGTGATAGTAAAAATATTATCAAATGTTTCCAGAATCCAATGACAGAAGTGAGTGAGTGAAGATTTCCTGATTTATTAAAATCGATATAACAGCAACAAGGTCTAGGCAGGACTCAGAAATCTGAGATAAGGTAATAGTCAGGAGATGACAAATTGGCATAAAAGAAATCGCTCTGTAAACATCTATTGTTTGGGAATGTTCATAGACCACTGTTCATTTTACAGTGTCGCCTTCATGGTATGTAGTGAATAATATCATATATGCACTGTATATGCATAGGTCTTGAATATCTACATCTATAAAACATTTAATTAAGACCAGCCTCAGTCACACCAAAGTATACATAGACATTGGAAAGAGTCACACAGAGACAGATTAGTGTGTGAGGGATCCGCACAAATTTGTTTTTTCAAAATAATTCGACAACCCGTTGACATTAATTTCGACCCACAGAACTTCCCCCGCACAACTTTGAGTCATAAAAATACAGTAACCTCATCTGGATTCGAGCAAAGCCAAGAAGCCGTCATCCTACTAAAATGGGGGAACGTTTGAATATTTCAATATGAATAATTTTATAAATGAATATGCAACCTGCTCTTCTACGCATAATCTTTGTGCATTATGATTAGTTTTCCAGAGACTTTCCTGACACTTCCTATGCCTTGTGATGCTAGCGTTGTATGATAATATGCAATTCATCCACCGTGAATGCTAAAATTAAAGTCACTCACTGAATTATTTGTCTGCTATGAGGAACCTGATATATTCTGTATACTGTACATCACATTACTTTTTGTTTTATTTTTTATTATTAATCTATTCTGAGTTTTTCTGTGGTTTCAAGGTAGTTTTGTGCCGTCTCAGAAAGTAGGAGCTCTCTCTATATATTTTACCACTATTTATCCTTTATCTCCTACAATATTGTCTCAGGGCAGTGGGGCAGGGGTGACTCAGACTGCTGAGACTCTGGGTTGCTGATTAGAGGATCGGGGGTTCGAGCCCTGCCACTGCCTGGTCACCACTGTTGGGATATTGAGCTAGGGCCTTAACCCCAACTACTCAAAGGTATATCCAGGCACTGAAATGGAGAAATAGAGAAGTTGTGAGTGTGTTGTGACCGATAGGGAATCCAGCGTAAAACCTGTGCTAGATCTTGCAGGTCAAATGATCATATGTGGCGACTCCTCAAATAAAGCAACAAAGTAAAAAAAAAAAAAAGGGTCCCCTACTGGAATTTCCCAATCAGCCACAGGATTTGGGGTTATCTGTATTTAAGTTTTAATAGCATATGGATGCGAAACAAAGAAAATAAAATGGACATTAGAAATATAACAGTGGAACCTATTATAAGGACATAGCAGGTACAGCAGTGTCAACCACAGTACCTCAGATTAAATATATTGAACAAGTCAATACTGAATAATTATTCCCACCTGGATCTGCGGTCTGGGTTCATACTCAGCAGGGAATCTGTAAAAATGAATCTTTGTCCTTTTACTGGGAACATCAGGATGTGCCACCTCTTTGCCATTAATGTTTTCTTAGACATCAACCTATTAAAAAAATCAGTTTTTTTTCCTGTATTATAGGAATAAATTACTCTGAATCCTGTACCCAGAGCATAAGAGATTTTACTATAGTATATAATATAACTTCTGGGTAACTGCAGCACATACCAAAATATAGCATAGTATCATCCAGGTAGCTACCTCAGTGGGTACCATGGCAGTACTGTGGTACCTCATTGGGTAGTCTGGTAGTACTATGGTGTGTAACACAATACTTTGGTGATACCATGGTACTTTTTGGGTACTACAGTCTAGAAGGTACAGGTCCTAATATGGTTTGAGATTCTGTACATTCTGTAAATATGGATACATTAAAACCGTGTACTATACTATAGTACTATAGTATTCTAAAGTATGTACCATGATGTTCCATAGTGTGGTACATGTAGTATATCACGTTCCCTCCGACCCTCCAGCATTGCCCGACTGGTCACATCATCTTTATGGGATCGAGAAAGACATGCAACCTAAGAAACATTGAATTTATCTAATGATGGAAACCTCAAAGCAATTTTGTAAGTCGTCCTGAATAAGAGTGTCTGCCAAATACCTAAATGTAAAGGTATATGTAAATATCAGCTATATACCATGCTATGGTACAGGGACTATCAGACTCCTGTGGTAAAACTGTTTATGAGCTCTGGAGACAAGAGCAGTGGGCCTAGAACAGAGCCTTGTGGAACACAAAACTTTATTTTTGGTTGCTTAAGGTAGTATACATTAATATATACAAACTGATAATGATCAGTCATATGAGACCTGAGTCAGTGAAAAGGCTTTTCCCTTTATTCCACCAGCATTTTCTATTCCATCAAGATGAATATTATGATTCATTTTATCAAAAGTTGTTCAAAGAATGAGTAACACAAGCAAGAAGTGTAATAGGTCACTTCTTATTTTAACCAGACCTGTCTCAGTACTGGGCTGTGATCTAAATCTTACTTTGAAGATTCTGTGGATATGATTCTAACCAAGTGTTAGGATACAGGATTGGATATGATTCTTATTAACTCAGCTGCTGTGTTTTTTTTTTAGGACCTTAGAGATAATGGGGAGGTTTAAAATTGTAGTTTGACAGCTAACAAGAGTCAAGGTCAGTTTTTAATCAGTGCTTGGCTAACCTCTACTGTAAAGAAGAGGAATCCAGTGCACATATTGATGATTTTGAAAAGGAAATTGATTGTACTGGTTGATAGGAGGAAATGGTTCTAATGACTCTGTGCATGAGGTTTGCATACACTGTATGTAGTTCATTACTTTCTGGCTAATGTTTCACATTTCATCATTGCAATTCTGCCATTAGTACTACATACTGTTGGTACAGTATACTGCATGTCCCATGATTTGATGATCTTTTTGCAAAATGCAAGTTTACATCTGAAAATAAATTATAGTTACAGTATGAGACTATGTCCTTGGAATAAGTTCCATAACTCATTGTTGTTTATTCTTATTTTTCCACAGCCTTCTTCATTGTAACAGATGTTTTTGGTGAAATGTGAATAAATTGTATACTGTAACACCACAAATATTTATAACGAAGCATCTATGGGAACAAAAAGCATTATCTACTATAATATTATGATTATGATTAATCTAAATCTCTCACTCATTCTCCATACCACTTATCCTGGACAGGGTCATGGGAGGCCTGGAGCCTATCCCAGTGGACTCTACGTAAGGTACAATCCATAGAAGGGCACAATCACACTCACACATTCATTTACACACTATGCGCCATATGGAAATGCCAATTAGCCTAAGGTACATGCCTCTGGACTGGTTGAGAAATGCCTGGAAGAAACCCACCAAGCACAGGGAGAACACGCAAACTCCACACACTTAGACCCAAGGAATCGACCCTGGAGTACAAAATCACAGTGTTAATCACTACACCACTACACACTAATGATTTACTTTTTACATGAATACTCTCTGTCACATGTGCAACAAACTTTACAATCTTAAAAAAAAAGTTTACGTTTCCTCACAATAAAAATTTCTAGCAAGCAAAAAAGAAAAGCAGAAACAAAAAGGATTTATCTCAGCAGTCATCTCCCTGAATGCTCTTCCCAGAGCTGGTCCCAGAATCTAGTGCATCTAGTAGTAAAAAAACAAAGCTACTTGAATAAGGCTACTTGAATACATAACATATAAAAAGATTACTACTCAGCAGTAGTAAAGGGTTACTACTAATTTTTTCTTCCTTCTTTGGGTCTTTTTCTCAGCTACCTAAAAACAATCTAGTGTTCTTTTTTCCTTCCAAAAACTGACCTCTCTCTATTTATTTTCCCACCATGTTGGTCAGACCGCACCATAAATCTCAGCCAATGAAAAAAGGCCAGGGTAAATATAGTATGAAACGAAAAAAGGGAATAAATCTTATGGAACGCTAAAGTGAATAGTTTCGATCCTGATTCAGCTTCTTACTTTAAAAAAGTCTTGTCTGATCTCATCATCTGTACAGCTTTATTTGCTATACAGGTTTGCGTAGGCCTGGAGCCTATCCCAGGAGACTTAGGGCATGAGGTGGAGTACATCCTGGACGCCAATCCATCAGAGGGCACACACACTACAGGCAATTTGGGAAAACCAATTATCCTAATCTGCATGTATTTGGGAGGAAACCCACCAATCACGGGGAGAACATTTAAACTCGTGGCGGGAATGGAACCTGGACCCTGGAGGTGCAAGGCAACAGTGCTAACCACTAAGCCACCTTGTACTTTAAAGGAGTTACAAACATCACATATTAAAAAATTTATCATGTAGCAGAACAATTAAACACGTGCACTACACGGGAAATGTCTAAACACCATATGTGTACTTTTTACATGTTAATTGTTTAGAAACGGCACAGACTTTTTAAAAAGGGAACAAAGATTGAAAAAAGAACGGAGGAAGATCAGATCTAATGAGAAAGCAGAGGAGGAAAGGAGGGGAGCGATCAATGACTTCCTGAGAACTGCTACTGATGAGAAAGACAATGATGGCTCCTACTGTCTTCTCTCTTCACTTCAACTATCATTATAAAGCAGCAGGAAGGTGAAGAGCACACTTCCAACATCCACTTCTTCTTCTTTTTTTTTTTTAACACACTTTAGTGCATCAAAAATCTACCCTGAACATTCATAAAATTCTCAGAATTCACATGTGTAGGGAAAGTACTCATCACTTTTTATAAAGTCATTTAAATAGAAATCTATGGAGGAAAAAAAAGCAAATAACTGTAAATGTTAATTAACAGCGAATTTACAGTGAAATTGGACCAACCTTGTAAGAACTTCAGAACTTCATTAGAAGGAAAGAAAAAGAAGAAAATTCACAGTGATGTCAGATTTATAACTGATTTCCAGATGATACATGCCTGAAACATTGATCATTATTGGAAAGATGACTTACTGGTTTAATTTAAAAGAAAAAGGATCACGATTCCTGATCATTACTGTAATTCAGTGTAACAGAACACTATATGCAATAAAGTGGAAATTGTATGATATTGATGTACCCATTTCGCTGAGCTAAATTATTGTGACGTGTTGAAGTACTGTACCTACACTATATGCGGGGAAAAAAAGAAGATCTGAATGCATCCTGAAAACCCAAAGTTGAAGAGATGAGTGTGAAGACGGGAAGAAACCAAAAGAAAAGACAGAATCGAAAGAGAGTGAGACAAGCAAAAAGGATATGAAGGAATGACAAAACAAGATGAGAGAAGAAAAAAAGATAACAGGATAAAAAGAAAAAAAGATGGCAAATGTAGATAAGATGATAGAAAATATGAATAAAGAAAAATGTGATGGTATGAGAAGGAGGAGAAGAACAAAAAGGAGAATTAAAATTGAGAGAAATAAGAAAGTAGGGGAGAGCAAGATGAGGAGAGGTGAGAAGGAGATGAGATGTGGACAGAGGATTGGGTTGTTCGAGGTGCAGAGTCAGCACTTGCAGGGATCAGTGTGAGGGGGCCTGATTAAATAGGACATGGCCCTACAGTGAGATTTCTGTAGAGAGCAACTACTGATAGAAAAGAGGGGGAGGGAGGAAGCTCATTAATTCACTTTCTCCCTCATGTCCACTCCTAACTCCACATCACGCTCACACAGGGGGGAGGCCTCAGTCAGTAGAGGTTGAGGTGATCTTCCTCCAAACAAAGGTAGTAGTGCTAATATGGGCACAATTTCAACACATAAGTAAGCTATAAAATAAGCAGCACAGTTATGTACTGAAAGATTTCCAATGCACAAAAAATAAATAATACAGTACAATACTGTGAACAGGTATAAGACCCAAGTCTGACACTTGTAAATATTCTACCAGTGCATTCCTAAACGCACACACACACACACACACACACTCACTTATCGAGTCAGGGTACACCCTAGATGCAGTGCCGATCCATCACAGGGCACACTATGGCCAATTTGGAAATTTCATTTTGCCAAATGGACTGGAGAGAACACCCAAACTCAACGTACCCAGACCCGAAAGGGAAATTGAACCATTGACCCTGGAGGTGCGAAGCCACAATGCTGCAATTCCTAAACATATTAAACCTAAAATGACATTCTATATATTTTCCCAGCGAAGACACACATTTTCTGGTTTAAAAAAAAATAATTATTGACATCCTCAGGGATCTATGGGGCAGTAGTGGCGCAAAGAATTAATGTTGTGGGTTAATGATAAGAAGGTCAGGGGTTTAAGCCCCAGCACCACCAAAGCTGCCACTGTTGAGCCCTTGAGCAAGACCCTTAACACTATCTATTCCAGGGGCGCTGTATACTGGCTGACCCTGCGCTCTGACCCCAGTTTCCTTACTGAGATATGGCCACGGCTGATGCAGACAGCTGTTCTCTGAGGACTCGTGACTGCAGTCGCTCCATAGTCAGGACTGGAATTTCCTACAGTACATTCTACCTGAGCCTCAAATAACGAACTGGACTCCAAATTAACTTAGACTTCCAGCATGAACTTCCAGCCGCCTAACACACAGTATGACTGCAAAACAGTTCCTGCTTGAGCATGGGTTCCCTGTTGAGTCTGGTTCCTCTCAAGGTTTTTTTCTTGCCACCTTCGCCCTTGTCTTGCTCCACCACCGCTCTGCCAGACAGCAGAAAGACACATGAAATTAGGGAGACAGAGTATGTGAACAAGAGACAAATAGAATGGTATAAAAAGAAAAAAAAAGCAGAGAGAGAAAAAACATTATAGAAAGAAAACACAAAATCTGATTTGTGATTTTGAAACGAACAAACAAATATAGAAAATTATAATGATTACTTAATTATTTAAGTTCTGGCTAAAGTCCACAGTGCATATATTACTGTAATTACTGTTTCAAATTTTATTCTATTCTAAATTTGCTTACAAAAGTATAAAACATTGTAACATTACTTAATCCAATTCCATACTAAAATGGAGTTTGTGGTTTTTAATCTTGAATTGCACATGGTTTTACACAATTTTAAACTGACTTCATTTAATTTAGCATATTAGATGGGTTGTTTTCCGTTTTCCTTGTTTTGTGTTGAATTGAAAGCCTAAGGGTATTATTGTCTGTATATATACATAAAACAGGAAATGAGAAAATGAGTGGAAAGGATTATTTATCACACTCTAAAAATTACACATCACAATCTTGCACAACTTTAGCATTATAAAAAATACACAACACCCATGAGTTGGCTTAACTTAATGCCTTAGCGCCCAACGGGTAAGTGCAATTTTGTGAGAAACACAAAATAGTTTTTTCCTCTAAAAATGTCAGTCGTCTAACCATCATTGATGCCATCATGTGACTGATTTTGAAGTGAGTATAATTTTTTGTTGGGCCACTCTGTGTGTGTGTGTGTGTGTGTGTGTGTTCAGTTATAAATAATAAACTGTAAATATGCCAGAATATAATTTATGGTAATGTTAAATGATGAAAGGTTTAGCTGCAAGGCAGGTGGCTTGGTGGCCTAGTGGTGAAAGCTCTCGGCTTGTGACCGTAAGGTTGCCAGTTTGAGCCTCTGCCTGGTTGCCGGGTAACAGCCTTGGGCAAATTGTTTACATGCAGTTGCCTCTGTCATCAAGCAGTATACTTTGTACCAGCTGCAAGACAGGGAGGTAAACAGGCACATTGCGCAATACACCAGCCCCAAATCTGTGGCCATTAAAGGGCTATTAAATCAGAACTGCCCTATGGGCCATTGTAGAAAAAAGGACAATCTGAAGGAATCACTTTAAGACCAAACACTGATGGGCACCTCTCCTATTCTCATCCCCACATGCTGTCCACTCTTCACACTGCTCATACCCCCTGGTGCTATAAATGTGTCCCAGATCCAGGAGTGTCTCTTCCTGCTGGAGAAGGAGATGATACAGTTCAAGGAGAGCATACTCCAAGAAAGTAGCACAATCCTGCAGATAAGAGAGGAGCTGCAACAGCTGCAAAAGCAAACTCAGACTAAAATGGGACAATTGGAAAAGAACATAGACATGCCCTAGAGGATCACCATTTCATAAAAGAACTGTGGAAATCTAAGAACAGTCTGGAGAAAAAAAAATCTTGAATTTAATCTCAAACAGCCCACTAGCCAGCTATCAATCCAGTCTATTATATCATAGCTATTCATTTAGCAAATTTACAAACCAGACATTTAGAAATTGTAACATCTATTGAGCCAGCTCAGCAACCAGCCAGTTATCCAGCCAAAGAGCATCCATACACTTGGTGAAGGGGGAAAAAAAAAAAACAGCCATTCAGCCAACCCACGAGCCTGCAATTCATCTAACCAACCAACCATCAGCCAGCTTGTCCACCTACTGAACAACGTACCAGCCAAATGACTTCATAACCACCTGCAGCAAAAATCACTGCCAAAGATTATAGCAGATGGACCTCGAGACCAAAGACACCCTCCCAGCTACCACATGCCCCATCAGACACCTTAAGAGCAGTTACACAAGCCTAATCTAACACACTTTGTGAAATCCTAGGCCAGCAGAGTGCTGCTCAACAAATTCCATTCTTAGAACAACAATTGAAACAATTAAACCACACATTTCCAGGCCCGGGGTATTCATATGGGGACTATATTGCTAAGACAGGCTGGGAGTGTGATGTCCATAGACATGAGCAAATACTACAGTATATTCATCACCCCCTCTTCCATATTGTACTTGGCTCCCAAAAGAAGAAGAAGAAAAAAAATCCTCAACCCAGATCCTTTTGTAAATAAGAATAGCAAAGAACTTCATTTAGCTGTTTTTTTTTTTTTTTTGGCTAGCATCCGGCGCTGTCACAGAACTAAGTGTTTTAGTACGAGTGCTTCAAGGTATAAGAACATGTTAAAAATAAATGTTGTTTTGAAGTCATTTGTTTAACATTGGTCCATTCAAATTAACGGCATTTGGAAGACACCCAAATTTACATTTTATTGCATTATATATCTGAGCAGTTAAGGGCCTTACCTAACAGCAGCAACATGGTAGTAATCTGGGACCTTGGGATCAGTAGTCCAATGCCTTAACCACTGAGCTACCCCTTGTTATCAAAGTAATTCTAACTTTCAAAAGTATCCTAATATCAACAATGGTAACTACATAACAGGTATAGCGTTGTCAAATTAACATTGCCACAACATTAACGTCACCAAAAATTCATACTGGAAGTGCACTGGTGCATCATGGTGGCTTGGTGATTAGCACTGTCATCTTGGACCTCCAGGATCCGGGTTTGATTTCCGCCTCTGGGTCTGTGCACATGGCGTTTGCATGTTCTTCCCTTGCTTGGTTGGTTTCCTCTGGGTACTCTGGTTTCCTCCCACTGACATGCAGATTACGCTTATTAGCGATCCCAAATAACCAGTAGTGTGTAAATGTTGACTGGAGATTCCACCATGGCCATAAAATGTCCTACAATGGCCCCCTCTGTGCCTAGTTGGACTACAGGTTCCTAAATGGATGTTTAAAAAACTCTCTGCACATTCCTAAAAGACCCAAAAAGAATAATTTGAAACTCTCGGAATGTAAGCAAAATATGCAGACTTTATGTAAAAACAATCCATTAAATTAGAATGAATTGGTTGATCCAAAGGCAGAATCATATAGTGTTGAAATATAAGTTTCAGTTTATTACCAGCCTCTGTATATATGCATGTCACTAAAAACACCCAGAATATATACTATTATTTCTACCTATTATGAGTAATTTTTTTTTTTTTAATGAACATAGCATGTAAGCACTATATTCACAAGTTGGCCTTGGGCTGCTAGCATAAAACATACATATCTGTGCCAGGACATGGAATCATTATTTAGTCCTATTTTTAGTTAAACAATAGAGCTATATAGCATCACAGTAAAGCATTTTAACTTAAAATTTTAACTTCAATAAAAAATTGAAAGGTTCACACGTCATTCATGCTAGACGTTGCAAGTTAGCTCACTAGCTACAGTAGCTAACTGGCTACAGGCAGCTGAACATGGTTGATTAAATGTAAAGCAGTAGCAAGGTAGCCAGTGAACTACCTAGCTAGAGCTGAATATGCTTGGAAAAAAATGTGAAACTTTCATATGTCCTACTGTTTAAAAAAAAAAAATTTTTTTTTAAATGCTCTTGCTGTTGCCAAAGTTTTTAACAGTTAGCAAGATAGTAAGCTGTGCATAGCATAGACAGTTTATGTACCCTGAAACAAAGAAATTTTTTTTTTTCTAAGGTGGAGTATCTTACACCTTGTTTATGCTGAGTTGTACTTCTGTTGTCATTAGTATACTATTTGTTAGATAATCTGAGAGTAAATCACAGATGAGAAATCAAAAAGTAGATTGGATAAAGAAGTTTTTCTTAAAATGACTCCAGCACATTAAAATTCACTTATACCATATTTTTTTTGTTTTGGTTTCAGTAGCATTTTGCTCATAGACCAGTGTTATTTTTACACAACAGCTAGCTACAGTAGCTAACATTCTTAATACCAGAGGTAAATTCACAGACTACAGCAGCAATATGAAAAAGTAGAATGTGCAAGCAAGTGTATTCAGATTAAACACTGCTATATTTAGTAAAAATAATAAAACATAATGTTACTATAAAGTGAGTAAATATCTGTAAATATTTATTTATTTATTTATTTATTTTTTACTACCTAATTACTGGGCGGCATGGCGGTGCAGAAGGTAGCATTTCTCACCAGCCTCACTGCACGCTGTTGTTGGGAATCTGTTCTAATACTGTATACTATGGCAATTATATGACCTGTAACATTCTTGCTAATCAAGCAGGGTTGGAATTCAGAGTGATGGAGTGAGTGAAAAAGAGGTAAGAAAGAAGGGATGAGTGAAGAGCTGAGTGTTATGTGTGCTGCAGTCTGATCAGTGCAGAGAGAGAGAGGGGGCGGGGGGGGGGGGGGGGGCCACGGAATTAA
>JAQMYL010000020.1:12010982-12024019 GCA_030014365.1 Clarias pachynema
TTTTGTGAAATATGGTTTTATTCTGTAGCATTTATACAGTATTTTACTGTTAGAATTACGAACATTTTTTACAGTGTGTGTATGTGACGATTAAATTTTAACTTTAATTTGAAAGTATAATCAAAATATATGTCACAGAACAAAATGATATAATTTGACACAATAATGTTTGAGTTGCAGGACAGAGTTCTGTTAGTGACATAGTTGATAAACTGAGCAGTAAAACCATCCTTTCCCTTGAAAAAAAAAATAATAATAAAAATAAAAATAAAAAGTTTTTCAAGCAAATGGCAAATATGTTCAACAGAAGAAATTCCTTAACTTGAAGCATTAAAATATAATGTTTTTTAAATGTCCCCCAAATTAATATAGAATGATTTATATGAAAGAGAATGCTGTACTGGTGGGTGGTGTCTGAAAGAAGGTGATGCTCCATTTGGGCGAAAAAAAGAATTTTTAGTCCCAGTCCAACCCTGGGCCCATTGACAATACATTTTTTACTCATAATCCTGTCTGAAAAGTACTTGTTTACTTCTCCAGGAAATTTGCCAAGTATTGTATTTGCTTAAATGGCACCTATTATAAACATGTTCTCCATACTTGCTGCTGTTTTCTACTTTTGCAGGCATTACACTTAAAAATTGATCTCTGCCTTCAACTTACGCTTCAAGCTGTGCATAATTACATGTCGATATTTGTTGAAATACAATAAAAAGAACTTCTTTTTATTTTATTTTTTTATGAGTGTAAACATTGACTGAAAGGTCGACTGCCATACACAAGTTTATATATTTATATACACGAATTTGCATCTGGTTGTTTTACGCAAGCTTTCCTCTGATATCAGTTGACATTCTGTTGTAACCTTTCACACACTTCTGGCTTGCTAGTTTTACTACATTTATACTTTATTGAGCAACACAACTGGCTGCACTCTGTAAGCATCTGTGTGCAAGGAAGTGTGTGCTCAGTAAAGAAGCATCCCACAGGTTCTGATCATCAGCCTGGTCCTTTAAAGAAGTAGATAGAGAATAAATATATGACATGAGTTTAGAGCCAGACTTGACAGCTTCTCAACTTGGTTGGATGGTGAGGGTCCAACAGTCCCAGAGCGGTGTTAAGGGTTAGCAACTGAGGACATAGAGACAATCCATGCGGGGGGAATTTCCCACAAGCAGCCAGAACTGCTGAACCTCAGAACAAGAGGAAGATCCAAAAGGAGAGAGAGAGAAACAGAGCGAGAGAGCAAAAGAGAGAGAGAGAGAGACACTGAGGTGTGGTTCAGCACTGTTGAAAGAAGTAGAGAAAGTGCATCATAAAAAAGGGGATAAAATGCATTTTACATGGAAAGAAGAAAGCTAATCATGCTTTCAGAACCTTCTGCTCGATATCTTTATGCTAGTGTGTGTGTGTGTGTGTGTATGTGTGTGTGTGTGTGTGTGTGTGTGTGTGTGTGTGTGTGTGTGTCTAAAAGAAAGAAAGAGAGATAGTGAGAGAGAGATCAGAAAGTGCTGAAGTCAAAAGAGGCAGATAGAGAAACTCAAGCACTGCGTAGAAAAGAAGGTAACAAAATATTCTATTCAAGAAACACCAAAAACAGTGGAAGTGTGTGCGTGTATGTGTGTGTGTAAAAGAGAGAAAGACCTTTGAATCTTGAATCTTGAGATCAACTGGAAAGAATTGCAATAATGTGGGAAAGGATGAAGGAGAATGAGAAGCAGTAAGAGTGAAAGACAAGCGAGAGTAAGTGTGTGTGTGTGTATGTGTGTGTGTGTGTGTGTGTGTGCAATGCATTATTCAGTTCCTGAAGAATCACAGACGTCTATAAGCTCCATGTGTGGTATGTACCTCCCTCATTTTAATTATAATAGTTTGCAGCATTTCAAATCCTGCATTAAACCTTTGGCTAAATTGTATTATTTGGCTTCTGAAAATCAAGAAGCAAATGCATTTATGGTTTATAATTATTTTGTTATTTTTTAATTAGTTTTTTATACAAATCCAGCCATAACAATTTATTTTAAAATAACTTAGCAGGTGTTTGCTATATCTTAATTACAAGCAATATAGAAAGCATATATGGTTAACATTTACCCTCGGTAGAAACATGTACTGTATTAGTACATTAGCAGAAATTATGCTTCTTTTTGTGATAAACTGAAAAATCAATTACAATCAAGATTTGTATGGAAAATACAAGAAAAGAATGTTTATGTTAATCAAATATAAATCAAAAAGTTGTTTTTTAAATCAACAATGTTTACTTCTTTTAACTTTTTTAGGGCTCTCACTGAAATACTTGGAATTACAGAATTTCAAATTGAGTTTTTCCAATGCTTATTTTCTTTTGTGATGTTTGTTTTTCTTCAGTGTTTTATTGTAATTTTTATGTTGCAAACCAAGGTCAATGAGGTTACCATGTATTCTTTAATCAGGCAAAAAAAACAAACAAACACACATCTGGTAATGTCTGTAGGATTTGTATATTTTTGTATTTTTTAAATGAATTTTTTATTAGTTTTGTATAGATGTTTTTAAAAATTTTTTTTTTTTTACATTTTTGTTTAAATAAATGTGTTTTTAACTTTATCTGTAATATATTCTGATGACGGGCCTACAAACAGCGTCTCCTACCATGTTAACGCTCCTTGAATGACCACGCAAACTAGATCAAAGAAAACCCTTCAGCACCACGGCCAGCTCCACGGCTTGTTTAGGATTCTACAACCAGAGTGCGGATAATTTTGGACTCACCCTTGTGTGTGTGTGTGTGTGTGTGTGTGTTGTAGCTGCAGACAAGACAGAACTCACACACATACGCGCATGCACACACGCACGCACACACACACACACACACACACACGGCACCTACAACTTCCGCACTTTAATAACCCTGAGTGAACCCGAACACCACATACAGTATGTAATATAAATGTGTAGGTGTGCACAGTGTAGGGATGAAAGGGTGCAGTTATTGAAATGTATTCTTTCATATGTTCTTTACAGAAAATGAGCCAAGGCCATTGAGTTTGAGATTGAGAAAACAATTAATCGCATCATTTTTCTTTTAGTAAACATTGAAAACAGGTCCTACAGATATGAAAACCACACAAGGGTAAAGTAAGGCCAAGTACAAACTGTTATTCTGTAAGATTGCTGCAAAAATAAAAGACAATTATGTAAGTGTGCTCTTTTTATTTATTTATTTTTAAGCAGTGACATTCTGGGAGAAAAGCGAATCCTACTGAACTCTATGAATAGCTCGGTGTTTATTTAGTTTACAACTTAAATACATCAGATTATAATTTTTTTTATTTATAAAGCTATATATTTTACAGGAAGGCCTTACTGACTGTCTGTAAACAGAGAGATATTGAAAACTGTGAGCCCATATACATAAAATAGGAACGTAAATAGGAAATTCAGGTCAAAGGTCGCTCTAGAACAGAGCAGAACATGACCTCTGAGCAAAGTAATACATATTTTACTTACATATTTTGCAAAAATTAATTCTATAACTGTTAAATGGCACTAAGATCAACATACCACGAAACTTATCAATCAATAAAAAAAAACTAATTTTATCACAACAAATATATCATAAGATTTATTTCTTTATTGCTTGATTATAGATGATAATGTATACCTGTAAATGTGTCACCGCAGGAAGTATAAAATTAGGCAAAATAAAGACTTAATTAATGGCACCGATCAGCCTTAAGCTTAAGGGGCATCCTTTGCCCACAGGGACCAAAGGCCAACCCATCCAATCCAATCTCACAGGAAATCCAGTGCGGCAGAATTTGCTAAAAACATCAATGCTGACCACAACAGAAAGGCACTAGAACACCCAGTCCACCACAGTCCACCACGCATGGGGTCCAGCATGGGGCAAAGAGCCCAAGGCTGCCAACCCGTCCTCCAAACGCCCCAGATCTCAATCCTATTGAGCACCCATGGGATTCACTGACCCACTCACATCCTCTCCTGCAACTGTCAGCATCCAAAATACCTGCTGCTAAGGTCCTGGTGCCTGACATCACAGCACACACCCAGAGACTCTGCAGGCATGCCTTGGTGGCTCTCGTCAATGTGCCATCAAGTACAGAAATAAATCAGCGTCAACCAAACAGCTGCATACCATTTTGTCAAATTTCACAACAGTTTTTGCGGATACTACTTTTATTCTATCCACAAAAGTACACAATTATCGACTTTAGGGCAACTGTTTGTTAACTGCGAAGCATATCAAACCTTTACATTCGCCTGAAAGCCAACTGATACGGGCCAGTCCTAAATACAAGAAAGACTTGGAGTGTCTTCATACTTCATACAAATTCTTACAGAATATGATACAGTCTGTAATATAGAAAATACCCCAAAACAGGGTTTTACAGAAATCGAAAGAGTAAAAAGAATGGTGATTGTCTAATGCATGGAGACATGGCTTTAGCATGACCAGCAAAGCAAAACATTTTTCCACTCCTGCTTTTAAAAAGCAGTGAGTTGAAAATGACATGTGAGTGTGTGGGTACATGTTCCTAATGGCATGCTGCTCCTGGCAAAAATAGACTCAGCTCATTACATAGTGCTTGTGTGTGTGTGTGTGTGTGTGTGTGTGTGTGTGTGATTGCTGCTGTGCTGATTTGATTTCCAATCACAGATGGCGTATAAATCGACATTAATATCGTTTTGTGAGGTGTTGAACTTCTGTTATTCTCACTTAGTGTCAAATCTTCTGTTCGAGACCTTCTGTAATCTAAGCTGAAATTAAATATACAAGCATGAGGACTTTAAACCTGAAGAATTTAAATAAAAAATTAATTCACTGATTATATTCACTTTTTATATATGATCAATTTAAACAGATTTTCTACAGAAGAGAAAATATGATAAAACCCACATATGATATAAACAATAATAATAATAATCATAATAATAATAATAATAATAATATTTCAGTGCTTATTATTGAGGAATAATTCTCCATGCTTGGAAGCCTTTTTTTTGGCTCTCATTATCAGTCCAGTCTCTGTACGTTACTAGTTCAGAGGATTTATTTTTGTCTATTTAATCATGATAGATGATCAAGATCGTGATTAGTATAGTGGCCGAGAAGTGCAAAACAAATAAAACCGAAAACAAAATGAAAAATCTGAAAACAAAATAAATAAACTGAAAAAATAATACATTTAAAAACAAAATAACAAAAACAAAAACAAAAATAACAAAACCACAAAACAGAAAACAAAATAACAAAACCGTAAGCAAAATAACAAATACACAAAAACATTTTGTGTAATTAAAAATAATTAAAAATAAATAAAAAAACAAAAACATAAATTCAAGAACAAAATAACAGATCAGATAACACAATGACATGTCCAGAAACAAAATACCAAATGAGAAAACACAATGACAATTCAGTCAAACCAGAAAAGGTAAGTATAGTTTACGAATGAAATTCTTATTGCTAATTGGAAAAGACATCTGTCACTCAAGACATACAAGAAGTACTGCAGCATCACAGCATTAGAATGTCCATGAGACTGCAGTACTTCCTGTACATTTGAGTGACAGATTTCTCATCTAATCAGTGGAAAGAATAAAAAAATAAAAAATAAATGACGAAGGTAGGTGTGGTTTGAGAATAAAATTCTTACTGCTCATTTTGAGTGGTAGATGTTTCGTCCAATCAGCTGTATAAGATTTTTACCGCTGATTGTACGAGACATCTGAATTTCATTCTCACACCACACCTACCTATTCTTGGCTACCCGAGATCAGTATACTGGTGATGTTGAATGTTGACTGGTTGGAACAGACGAAAGGGGAAATGAGGTTGCTGCTGAGGTTGTTACATAAACTGTATCTTTTCTACAATCTTAAATTGTATCTTTAGGCACTTAGAAGTCTGTCACTGTAAAAATTTATTTCCATAAAAAGAAATTTGATCAACATTATTACATTGTATTTAATTTCATATGAAGAAATGGGGGCTGAGGGGCTCAAGATTTTTGCACAGTCCTGTATTTATATTTATCTTAATGTATTGCTCATTACCAGTTACACATCATTTTGGTAGTTTTCTATTTCTTTAACTACAGTACAGGGCACAATACTAATCCCACAGTAAAAATCACAGTTTCCATTTCGCTCTCCACCTGACACGCCTGAAAATGCCATGCCTGTGCGTAATACTCTTGCTTCCAACTCCTTTAACTGGATTTATGGTCAGTAATCTACCAGCCTTCACTATGTCAGAAACCTGCTCTCTCCGGTTCAGCCAGACCTTAAGAAAAGCTCCAGTTATAAGAAGCTAGCTTTCTGGTCTATTTCAAGGGGGAGAAAAATCAAGGTAAACCTACTGGCTAGTTAAGTTAGAGTTCTGTCGCTCCCTCGGTTCAGATAAAATAGGCTTCACTGCCACAACCATAAAAAAACAGTATTACCAAAGTGTGTAGGTTTATTTTAAGAGTAAAGGGACAAAAGCAACATGCTTAATAGCACTGGATAATCTTTGTGTGTGTGTGATAATACAGCGGTGGCCAGAAATATTAAATTACTAATATGTACTGTACAGTATACGGCTTGGACTATAGGTCACTCTGTCCCCAAAATAGGTGATTTCAATAATAAGTGCTTGTCTTTCTGGGTGAAGCGTTGTGTTCATTAGAATCAGCTGGTTTAATCACTGAATGGAACAAACATGTGGCACAACTTTTACTTTCTGAAGCCGGGCAGTCCACCTCTGATATTCTCAACTGTATAACGAACGTCTAGCATTAGACTTAGCAATTTCATTGCACCAAATAAATTATTCTTATTATCTTCGTTGTTGTTATTGTACACATTTTAAAATTTCCTTAAAACATTGAATTTCACTTTTGTCTAAGTACTTTTGGCCACCTCTGTATATACTGTTTTTTATTTATTTATTTATTTATTTTTTATAATAAAGGAGATTATAACCTCCCGAACCTACTCATGATAAGCTTCCTAAAAGAAAAAAATGATAAGCCCCAGGCAAACTTGATTTGGCCCCTGATCTTTTCAGTAGCTAGAAATGCCCTTGAAACTCACCGTGGAGCATGTGAAAGAGCAAAGAGGAATCAGTAAGACCTCACACTACTGCTGACGTGCATATGATATATTGTTAAAAATGTTATGTTATTTATGTTATGTTATTTTTGTTAACTAGTACTAGTACTGTAATTAGACTAACTAATAAAAGGGGCACTCATGTTGATAATATTTCCATATTACTATTATATATTAGATCATCTAAAATTGTGAACAGATGTATTGTAGAATGTAGACTACAATAATAAATCATTTTTAATACATCAATCTAGTTGATGAATTATACTGTATATACAACTGGTATATATATATATAATATATATAATATTTGACCAAAAGGTTAAGATAACGAGATTGATGAACGAATTATCATAATAAACACCAATATCAGCCAATTTTATTGTACAGTATACACTGATCATCCATAACATGAACACTACATAACTTTAACACATTACCATTGATTATCAACGTTATACCAGGATCCTGGGCACTCAAGGCTCACCCATGCTGTTTTTCTATTCCGTAATCCATATAAAATATCACTGTCAAAACGTCATTCTTTTATGATTATAAGTGTAATTTAAATAACACCATTGTTAAATATGGTAAGCAATATAAAAGCAGCAACATTTTAACAAGTAAAACCCCAGTGGTGTTGATAAGGATGCCTAAACCACAAACAAGTCTGGTGCTTCTTGTTACTAATGTATTTGCTTGAAATACACTTAATAATGAGGCAACTATTTGCATCAGCCTTGTAATTATTTCTAAAGAGATTTTTTTAAAAATATACATTTTTTTTATTACTCAACAAACATGTTTATACTCTCTGCTTTCAATAAAATATTTCATCACCAACCCTAACAGCATACATACTGTAGGTCTGGCCATTGTCGACCTGATGACATTATATCGGCAAGCTGTATCACAGAGACTGTTTGCTAATTGGAAATATGTCGCCATGCATTTAATCAAAACTGCCCACCTGACAATGTTTGTGTGATGAATCGAAGCTGTAGCGCCTGGCCACTCCGCATATAGGCTTTGTTAACTATGACCTTTAGTTATTTAGGCCAGACCTTTCAGGCTGCAAATAATTTACCATTTAATATGTAAAACAATCCCGATATCCAAAAATAGCTTCCTAATTTCATGTGTGAATAATGATGAGACGCAATTCGAGTTGAGAAACTTTAGTGTTGGACTGAATGCCATCAAAAAGAACTTCAGCACAAAAAGGAACACAGAAAGAGTGAGAGTAAACAGCGGAACAGTAGACGGTAAACATCACAGTCTGGCAGAGACAGCACACAGTCTGAATTCTCTTTATTACTTTAAGAAATAAATACTTACTCACTTCACCATGGTAACATCATCATGGTAACTGTTTCTTGTAGCCGGATTAAGTACTTTAGTCTTATAAAAATAATGTTAAAACAAATGGTTGCTGTTCCATTTGCTGGAAACACATTCCACCCTACATTATACTGTAGAATGTAACTGGTTAAAATAATTTTTAATGCTGTGAATTAGTTAAACTAACTAGCTAACAAAAGTTGGTAAGGAGCCAGAAGCTGTGGTAAGGCACACCTGGTTGTTTTACCTCAAGTATATCTCAAGGAGTCTTTCCCTCCTAAACAAACAGATGTTGGGCCCTTGAGCAAGGCCCTTAACCCTGTCTGCTCCAGGGTTGGTGACTGACCCAGAGCTCTGACCCCTGCCTACTAACAGAAAGCTGGGATATGCAAAAAGTAAAGAATTTCACTGTGCAGGAATGTACTGTATATGTGACAAATAAAGCCTGAACCGTATTTTATAGTTTAAAAAAATATTGTCCTAGAATGTGGTAAATAAATCTAAACTTGTGTCCAAACATTTGCCTTATATGCATTAAAACATAATACAAAAATGTATAGGCTGTTTAAATAATTATTTAAAACTGAGTATGAACTGAAATCATACTGGGCATCATTATGTTGAAATTATTAAGCTTTAGTCTGCAATGCAAAGTCATTTAAAGAAACAAATGAAAGCCACATTTGGTAATAATAATAATAATGGCAGCATAGTAGCTTAGTGGTTAGCCCTGTCACTTTACCCACCAAATCCCCCCCCCCCCTCTAGGTCCTGGGTTCGATTCCTGCATCAGGTCTGTGTGTATGGAGTTTGCATGTTCTCCCTCTGCTTGGTGGGTTTCGTCCGGGTACTCTCTGGTTTCTGGTATCTGGTTTAATTGGCGTTCCCAAATTGCCTGTGGTAGTACAAATGGGAATAAATACAATGACCACCATTGGCCTCCAGGGATAAAGTTGTGGAGAAGTTTAAAGCAGGATATGCTTTAGGATATAAAAAAATATCCCAAGCTTTGCACATCTCACAAAGCACTGTTCAGTCCATCATCCAAAAATGGAAATGGCACACCTTCAAACCCACCAAGACATGGCCAACAAGCCTAAACGGACAGGTCGGGCAAAGAGAGCATTAATCAGAGAAGCAGCCAAGGGGTCCACAGTTACTCTGGAGGAGCTGCAGAGATCCACAGCTCAGGTGACAACAGGACAACTAAACCTCCAGTCTGGCCTCTATGGAAGATTTACAAGAAGAAAGACAATGTTGGAAGGAAGCCTTTAGAAGTCCTATTTGCAGTTTGCGACAAGCCGTGTGAGGGACACAGCAAACATGTGGAAGAATGTGCTCTGGTCAGACTTGATGGGAAGATTGATGGAGCCAAATACAGGGCAATCCTAGAAGGAAACATGTTGGAATCTGCAAAAAACTTGAAACTGGTGCAGCAGTTCACCTTGTAGTAATACGATGGCCCTAAACATACAGCTACTGTAGAGCTACAATGGAATGGTTTAGATCAAAGCATATTCGTGTGTTAGAGTGGCCCACCTAAAGTCCAGACCTAAATCCAATTGAAAGTCTGTGGCAAGATTTGAAAATTGCTCTCCATCCAATCTGACTGAGCTTGAGCTATTTTGTAAAAAAAGACAAATCCTTTCTTTTATTTATATAGATATAAACAAAAAACTATTTCAGACATTTGCCCTTGCTGTGACCTTGGTTATGTAATTTTCTATTTCTAATCAGTTCATTTGCTGGTTACTATTGCAATTCTACAGCCATTCAACTTCTTCCCTATTTAAATATTGCACTAATGAGAATCTCAGATGGCTGCACAGATGTTCTATGAAATGTTTAACAATGTATTTTTTTCCCTAGCATTGGTCTACTGTATGTCTTTCTAAATGACTAACATTATTGCATATTAACAGTTGTACAAGTATACATTTAGAAATGTGAATATTCCAATTAAACTGATGTAAAATGTTATATGCATACTGTATGTATAAATATACTGTAAGCGTAGTGAAGGTCTTGATATACAGTACAGTATGTGGTACTATTTCTGAGAGACCTTTAACTCTGTGCTTTTAATAAAGTGATTAATAAATGTCTCTGCTGACCGGCTACTTTATTATCACTGCATTATAGACTCGCTCTCACAATCATACTTGTAAATACGATTGTAATTCAGCGGCAGTAAATGAGCAAGTTAACAGGCTTTTCAGACATTTCCAACACCTTTGTATTCCTCCAGTGTCGTTCCTTTTTTTTGTCTCGTTCTCTCTCTCTGGCTGCTTTTCTTTATATTGTTGAATCCACACTTTTAACTGTCTCTATTATAGAGCCTTCTTCATTGTAATTCTCCTCTTGCTCCTTTTTTTCCTCTTCTTAGAACAGGACACAAAGCAACCTGAGAACATTGACAGAAGGTTATTTACCTTTAGCTTTATCTGCTGTGTCTGAGCAAAAGAGCAAAATCAGAAGAAAGGAGTAAGAGTGAGAGCAAAAGAGAGAGAAGAATTATTGTGTGATTCAAGTCACAGTAGCAAACTTTCACTAATTTCAAGTTCAGATTAGGGCTCACTGGGGTTTAAGAATGAATTAAACATGGCCTCGTAGGGGCCTCATAACTGGCAAGATTAAAAAAAAAATTAGCCTGAAGACAAAAATATTCTATTCTCTCTGAATGTGCGTGTGTGTGTGTGTGTGTGTGTGTGTGTGTGTGTGTGTAGCGGGGGCAGAGAGAATTCATTTTAACAAGAATTTCTACACTGGAAGTATAATGACAATGTTATTCATATCGAACACACAGCCTACACGTCCCAAACTCTGGGCAGAAACCAGAGAAAAATAATCTTTTCACCTGTTATGAATAAATCCAACAATTACCAGGCCTGGGAGGCATTACACTCTCAAATATTTTGCCACAGATATGGAACGAATTTGGCCAGCCATCTATACTGACAAATCCGTAATATTCTCGAATGCATCCAGGTCCAGGATAGCTTACATGCAGCTTTTACCAGTAAATCTAATCCAGGCTTCAAAGCTGAGGAAAAAAAAATCTGGTTCACGTGAAATGTAAATTTGTATCGGTCTGGTGAAAGAAAGGTGGGAGGGACAATGTGCTGCACTGACTTGATGAATGCCACTTAATATCAAGGAAAAGAGAAAAAAACAGAGACATACAACATTTATTAAAACAATATCCATCCAATAATATCAGCTTTCATATCAACTAAATTCCATCAAACAGAAGAATTTATTTTTTGATGATGCATTGGCATTGAACATGAGTCAAGGAATTTGTGACAGTAATTTACATTCCCCTTATTTATTGAGTTAAATACATAAATCTCTCTCTCTCTCTCTTTCTTTTCGCATGCAGTTCTATAAGTAGGACATTTTACTGCCAGCAAGCAACTTAAAAACACAAGTATTCTCCAAACACCTGACAACAGTATTAACTAGCTCTGCAGGCTTGTGCCTATAATAAACCACAGCTGTTCAGTATATATCCCAGATAGCTGTAATCTTGCTTCAATATTGTAATATAATTTAAATATTCCACCAGTTCACCATCTATAATTAAGCAATATCATATGAGAGGAAGTATTGCTGTGCTGAATATCAGCACAGTGTTGATGCAGTCATAGATATATCCAGCACGGTTTTATACAACAGTTCCATCATCAGTTACTTTTCTCCACAAAAACATATCCTTACACATCTGGACGAACTAACAGTTAGTTACCACAGATGGAAAGGGTAATAAAATTTTGCACTCAAGTAACTTCAGTAAAATTTTATTGTAAAATTACCATTATAAAAACCTAGTCAAGTAAAAGTAAAAAGTAGCTCATAAAAAACTGACTCAGAGTAAAAGTTACAGAGTTACTTTTTTTAACAGCGGGGGTGGGATGGGGGATTCTAGTGTAGTTCAAAAAGAAAACCTGATATAAATCTCAAACTCGTTGACAGAGGGGAGTCTGGAGCGGCACACGACCTGGAAACAATACACACACGCGAGCGCAACGAAGCATTTACTCACTCACTCACTCACTCACTCACTCATCTTCTATACCGCTTTATCCTGTATTTAGGGTCGTGGGTACCTGGAGCCTATTCAAGGAGACTTAGGGCATGAGGCAGGGTACACCCTGGACAGGATGCCAAGCTATTGCAGGGCACACACACATACACTTAGTCACACACTCATTCACACACTACGGGCATTTTTTTTGGGAACGCCAATTAGCCTAACCTGCATATCTTTGGACTGTGTGAGGAAACCGGAGTACCCGGAGGAAAACTAAGCATTTATACAAAGCATAATGTTTTTATTATTATTACTTTTTCTTTTATTTTTTTTTACTCAGTAGCGAACATGATTAAATGTAAAATTACATATTAGTGAGTAAAAATAATTTGTTACTTTCCACCTCTGGTTACCACTGTAGTACACACCAAGTAGTGCACTTGCTCAGGGCTTAGAGAAGGATTTGGGATTCATATTTGTGTTCAAACTGTTGGGAACTTTTTCAGAGACCAGGAGACGTTGGGATATCATTCAAGCAGAAGTTACTCTTTATTGAGAACTC
>JAQMYL010000020.1:12051026-12071784 GCA_030014365.1 Clarias pachynema
CTAGGAGACACAGAGACAAAGACATCTTAATACAAACAAACTTAACTGAAAGCTCCTTAAACAAAAGGCCAACTGTAATGAAACAAAACCAGAACAAACTCAAAAACCCACACAACAGAACTTACATTTAAAGTAAACAATGCTCGACCCGGTTCCCCAGGACAAACTGGTCTTTATTAGATCTCTAATGAGCACCTCACTTCAGGTGAGCAACCCTCGTCACCTGACTGAGGTGCACTCTGGGAAACCGAGTCTTTAAACTGAAAACTGAAAATTGAACACTGTCCTCTAGTGGGCAACCCTGACAGATATAAGACTATATATGTAAAATATAGCTCAAAAATGTCGTGCACAATCCTTATAAGTAAATGTACTTTAGGGTTATGTGTATTAACTGATTCATGATCATGAACAGTTTCCTAATTACAAACATCAGCCATGACATTAATCAATTAACATTAAAACCACCTACTGTATGTATGGCTCGGTGTATCCCATTTGAGCCTTATCGGATCGGGATTTGGGAGTTCGGAGGCTGGGTTGGTGGCCTTTTTACTGTACCTGTGGTGCACCGGGTGTTTTGGTACCTTTATATCATGGCCAACATTTAATTTTTGTGGACTTTCTGTAGGATCGGACTGCATGACAAGAAAGGAAATGCTGAGGTTGTTATATAAACAATGAATTAGTTTAGGGACTTTGCAGCTTGCCACCATAAAACATTTATTTCACTTTCTTCAATTTAATTTGCATAATTTGAGGGGTGTAGCTCAAGACTTTTGCACGGTACTTTATGTTGGATCTAGTTGAGTAAATTTAAATCCCAGTTAGCATAGCACTGTCTATCATACCGTGAATCTGTTTCTTGGACTTAAATTCCTCTAGGGGTTGTGTTATAAATGGTGCATCATTTCATTAGGAATAATTGTTTGTGACAGTTTGTCTTTGTTTTCTTTGTTGTCGCTCAGATGTGCCCGGTTGATTGACTATTTACATTTAACTGCTCTGAATGCATTCTGTTTGTTTGAGCCCTGAGATTTACCTGTAAAGCCTGGATTTGATGTTACAATTGATGAAATAGATAAATGTAGACCGGAAAGTTGGCTATGGGAGAAAGACAAGCAATTTTGAAGATAAGAACAAGGGAAAATCGATTTCCTAAAGGCGGAACTGCTTCTAAGATACAAGTGAAAATATTTCTGAAAACATAAAAAAAAAATTACAGGAGTCCAAATGAGTCCACAACAATTACAGCAGGGTGGATCCATTCAACAGCATTGCACAGGAATTACAATTTGGAATGTTCTGAAAAAGGAAGAAACCTCTGATGTACTAACAACCGCACATCAAAAAAGGTGGATCAATGAAGACAACATCAGTTGATGAGAGAAACCTTGTGAGCGCAATGAAGAAAAACAACAGTCAGTGATGTTGCCAACAACCACCACAGAACCGGCGTCAAGGGATCACGAGCCCCTGTTCGAGGAAGACTTCAAGAGAAGAAATATAAAGAACATAACAGCTAATGCAAACCACTCCAAAGCAGTAAGAATTAGAAGGTCAGATTGGAATTTATGAAGAGATGCAACCTCTAACCAAGTGATGAAGAGACACATTGTCAACACAACAAAGGACTTTGTCAGGGGAAAAAATGGAAAAATGTTACACTGGCCAAATTACCAGACTTAAAAAGGAGATGAATGAGACATTTTGGTGATTTCAGTGGGTCGTTAGCTTGATGCAGCTGTTGCAAGCAAATATTAATATGTTTCTATACTTTTGCTCACAAGGTCTGCTATCAAAGGTACCATGTTGTAACCTGTTTAAAACCTCTAGATGTAAACTATTCAGGGTCGCGGGGGGCCTGGAGCCTATCCTGGGTACACCCTGGACAGGGTGCCAATCCATCGCAAGGCACACACACATACACATGCTCACAACTCATTTACACATTATGAGCAATTTGGGAATGCCACTTATCCTAATCTGCGTATGTTTGGACTGTGGGAGGAAACCGGAGCACCAGGAGGAAACCCACCATGCACAGGGAGTTGAACATGGACCCAAGGCGACAGTGCTAACTACTACACCATTAGACAGTGCTGACCCATGACCTATGCCTCTAGATGTAAACATTAGGGATTTAATGTGGAAATTTTTATCTATCAATTACTTTTTTTGTTAAACCCAAACATCTTCATTGTATCGATCAGCAATAAAAAAGAAACTTCCAAAACTGTTCCAATACTTTTGGAAATTACTGCATATTGCCAAAAAACAAACGAATAAACAAGAAAACCTTACCACCTGCATTTAACTAATCAAATAAGAGTCTTTTACAGTAATTTATATGTTTCAGCTGGAAACAAGATATTTAATCCTAACTGATGCAAAATCAAATGACAAAAACAACAGTAGAAATCACACCTATGTTTAATAGTAAAAGTACAGTAAGAGCATTACCATTAGCATTGCAAAATGCAAAGAGAGTTCGAAGGATTGAGAATAAACAGGTCCTAAGTCCTAAGAAAACCACATATCATAAAGAAACTGTTTCAATTTGCAAGGGAGCATAAAGAATAGACTGGAACAAGGGCATGTGGGTTGATGAATCCAGATTTAATCTGTTTCAGAGTGATGGATGCGCATTCCACCAATGGATTTCTTTCTTCCCTGATGTCACGGGCATATTCCAAGATAATGATGATACCAGGATTCATCAAGCTCAAATTGTGAAACAGTGGTTCAGGGAGCATGAGACATCATTTTCACACATGGATTGGCCACCACAGAGTCCAGGCCTTAACCCCATTAAGAATCTTTGTGATGTGCTGGAGATGATTTTACACAGCGGTCTGGCTATTGCGTTATCATTACAAGACCTTGGAAAGTAATTAATGCAACCCTGGATGGAAATAAATGTTGTGACAATTGGATAAGCTTATGAAAACAATGCCATGACAAATGTGTGCCATAATCAAGGGGAAAAAAAATAGAGTGTGTGATTATTTATTATTTTTTTGCAGTGTATTTGATAAACAGTTAGTTTTTTTTTATTTTATAACTAATAAATGTACACAATGTCAGTGATAAAAATAAGATTACATTTATTTATAAAAAAATATATACGTAAGGACAAATGCACCATTCTGTATTACCTGCACTTGGGACTTAAGTGAACACTTGAGGCAACTGACTGAATTGAATCAAGGTCATTCTTCTGGATAGCTTAAATTATATCAATTTTGCATTTATTTCAATTAAACCACATTTTTAAATTGTACGTAATGCATGGAAAATATTAAAAGGAAGTAAAAAAAAAAAAACAAGGAAAGGAAGGGAAGGTGTGATGTTGTGATGAGCAGATGGCATTTCGATTCATTCCCTTGTGTCTGTGGTGATAATGTGAGTCAGGCAGGAGGCTGCAGGATAAAGGAACTTATTAACCTCGGAAACACAGTTAATTAAACAGGCCCTCCTTACTCCAGCCTGTTCATCAGATCAAAGGCAGAGGAACTGGATCGAAAGAACAAGGGGAAAATGTGTGTGTGTGTGTGTGTGTGTGTGTGTGTGTGTGTGTGTGTGAGAGAGAGAGAGAAAAAAAGAAGATAGCCAACCCCTTATCACAAGAACACTCACAATGTCATAGTCAAACTGTGACTATATGAGTCGGATGAAATGGCTGGCTTCATATAAAAAGTCTTGTTTTTTTTCTAAGAGGGTGAAGAACAGCATGGTCCAGGATTAAAGAGACAGCTCTGTGTTAGGATAAAATGTCTGACCGCTCTTTCATGAGACGCATCGGAGACATGGCTAAGAGCGAAAAGCTCTTGAGAGCTAGATTAGTCAGTTAGCCACCGAGTGTCGGTCAGCCTTGTCTGCTGATAAGGGAACAAGGACACACAATCCCCTTCTTAGAGGGAAAAAAAAATCCCACCCCAAAACATATTAAAGATGCTTGCATTGAAGGATGTGTGAAATGCTTGCCGATTCTGATGCTAATTTAATGCCTGATGTTGAATGTTTAATATTCCTGCGTTAGATGTCTGCTATCCTGGAAATAGGGGGTACAAGGCACACTTAGACATTCATAAACGCCAATGAGAAATCACTTATACAGTAGTATGATACTGTATATACAGTAGGAGGTAGGAAGGAATTGATGAACCAGGAGAAAAAGCATGCGTATATGGGGTAAGAACAAGTGAGATACCGGATGTTTTGTTATCCCAGTGAGCATTATTCACTGTTCCAGGGTCATTTACAGACAGTAGAAGTCTGGAAGAGATTGTATTACTATGCATTACTTTAATTGCTCATACTTGGTGAGTTAGCAAGCCTGCAACAATCAATTCAGAGTAATGAGTGAGCATGGTAGTTTGCCAAAAAGCCTCTACTTGCTTAAATACCGGATTCCAGTTTCAACCGCAGTCTCGTAATAAAAATGAAACTATTTGAATAACGTGGGCTGTTAAGTTTTCTTTTTTTCCGCATAAAGATAAGTCACTGCTCTGTATCTGAAATATGATAAACTGTCTTGGCTGTAGATGTTTTGTCAATGTAAATGACTGATCTCAGATGACAAAACGCATTCTGTATTAGACCCTTGCAGTTTTCTCATTTGAGAAGGTCTGTCCTCTATAATAAATAGTTTGTAAGTCATGTTGCACAATTTTTTTCTGCCTTTAATAAATCAGGGCATGAAAGAAATGAAGCCGAACTAAAGTGCAGTCCATTAGAACTTGGAAGATTTTGGCTCAGTAGGCAAGCAAATTGCATTTGACATGGAACAATAATCATGAAGTTGCAGACAGAGCCAAAACATTTGGTATGTCAAAATCAGTGTTTGGCACCTAAGGCAGCCAGACAATTCCTATTAGCTAAGCTTAAATTTCACCAAATGACCTGAATGGAGACATGTGTGGGAATTAAAAATTTCTTAAACATAGTTTGAGTGAAAATTAACTAGGCTATATTTAATAGCTCTAGAACTTGTAGTATCACTGGAGCACCACCACACGGTGCACAACCCCGTTTTGCTCTTACCGTGCGTCGATGGTTAGACCGGCACTTTTCAGAATGTTGCCTAGAGATGATGTGGACGTCATGATTGGCCTCCAAGAAGTCCAGATCTCACTCCATGTGACTGTTTTCTATGCAAAAAGGAGGTGCACAGGACAAAGCCTTGCACACTGAAGGTTTGGAGGCACGGGTTCAGGAGGTTCTCAGAAATATCCCAAATGACTTCCGTCAGAAGAATGTGTATTCCATTCCTGGCCGTTTGAGTAAATTGGTTGAACCAACCGGTGCCTATGTTGAAATGTAAAGATTTGCTTTCATTTTCCTAATAACGTACATATACACCGCAATGGATTGGTATCCTGTCCAGGGTGTACTCTACCTCGTGCCCTAAGCCTCCTGGGATAGGATACAGCACCCCCCCTCCCCCCCACAACCCTGAATACAGGATAAAGTGGTATAGACGATGAGTGAGTGAGTGAGTGTACATGTACAATTAATTTTAATAAATTTGTATGAGAAATATGGACTATTACTAACTTTTAATGCCTAGTTACTTTTCACCCACCCTGTATAATCAAACAAAATAAATAAAATACCAGCTATTAAAGTCTATTTATAGATTTCTTGTACAACTTTCAAGCTTTAAATCTTTATTTTATCTTGATAATTTAGCTTCTTTCTAGAAATAGATGGTTAAACTGAGTAGAGGCGGCAAGGTGGCTTAGAGGTTAGCACCGTCGCCTTGCACCTCCAGGTCCTGGGTTTAATTCCCGCCTCCGTGTGCATAGAGTTTGTCCGTTTTGACCAAAAATTCTGATCTAGCCCTAGACAAAAGCATGAAAATATTGGCTTTCCATCACTCAACATTTAAGAAAACACAAAAAAGTGAAGGCTGAACCATATATTTGTCTATATCGTTGTCTTTAATTTTAGAAAGCACCACAAAAGGCCTATCGTCCTATAGGTGGCAGAGGGTTCACTAATTTTGACAGTGCCATAGACACAGGATAGTACACAGTGGACGAACTCTGGTACAGAACACAAATAATGAGCATCAGAGTTCTGACAGCTCACAAATGTAGTTCTAAATCTGCTCCTAGTTCTGCAGTGACAGGTGTTACTTGGATTTGAGGAGTTGTGTCCAGTGAATTATTCGATTCAGTGGAGAGATGGTATTTTCAAAGGCTCATGCTGTGACAGGCATATAAATTGGACTGAGTAACAGAAATGTTCCTGCATGCATCAATAATCTCCTACACCTGCCAGTAATACGAAATGCCCCGTGTGCCTACATGTTCCTTTTATTGTTATTCTTTGTAAACGAGTTTTTTTTCTCTCTCAATGGAATAAATAAATAAATAAATGATTTCTGTCTTTTCTGTGGTGTTTTCAGCGCAATCTACTTCATTCTATACAGCACAATTGTATTAAGCGGTTTCAAGATCGTTCGAATCGTAAATCTCAATAGACTAAAAGATACAAATGTAATAAAAGTATTACAACTATTTGAAAATAAATGAAATACAGCAAGCAATGTACTGTGCCTCAATTTTTGCCTTAACTTACTGAAATTTAAGAAAGCACCTAAAGAATACAAGCCAGGCGCTAGCCAGAACACTTGAGACAACAAACAATATAAAAATCAAGAAGGCATTTCTTTTTTCATTCCTTCAAAAATAAATCCCTAAGAAAAAAAAAGTTCATCCTGCTGTAGGGCGATGTTGAGTTTGAATCCCAGTGGGGAAAACAAGAGAGCAAAATTGCTTGTCCTCTCCGGGTGGGAGGATGTTTTGAGTTATTCTATAACTTGGGGTAGTGAAAAGGTACAGTACAATGATGTTTCTCAATAGAACAAATAGTGGTTCAAGTTTGTAAATTCATTCAGTTTAACATATCTGCCAGTTGCAAAGCTTAAACATTAACATTTCTTTTTCAAGCTAAAGGATGTATTCACTGTTCAATTTATTGTCTATGTTACTAACAGAACTTGATCCTGCAACTTTACATTATTTGTCCCAATAACAACCCGCAACAAACAGTGTGATCATGTTCTGTGCCGTACATTGTCCTGTGGTTCTCACTGCTCTTCCAAATATTGCAGGATCAGCATCCCGATGAGCCCTGTATCTCATCTTTTTTATTTTATTTTATTTTTTTTATCTATTTACACCTATTAGATTTTAAAAAGGTGCTGATGAGGGACAAAGTGAAAGCGTACCCATATGAATAATGTGTGCTATGACATACATAGACTGATAATGCTAATGATGTAGGAATGATGAATGATTATGCACACTCCTGAGTAACATGGTCAACTATTTTCTTATTTTTTAACCCATAATTCCAGTGGTACTGTAGTACGTCTCATTTTCATGAATAGTGTAATATCATTTGACCTGCAATGGATTGGCCCCCTGCCCAGGGTGTACCCCGTCTCGTGCCCTAAGTCACCTTGGATAGGCTCCAGGCCCTCTGCGACCCTGAATACAGAATAAAGCGATATAGACGATGAGAGAGTAAGTGAGTGAGTGAGTGAGTTTAACATCATATTTGAACAAGCAATTAGATTCAAATCATAATGAATCTGTAAATCATAACAGTGTATGTAATTTTGTTGATGGATAATTAATATATTCAATGACAACAAGCTGTTATAGATAACATACAATATAAGAAAATGAGAAGCCTTACCACATTGTGTTTAAAATGTATGCCACAGAGAATAACAGCATCATTTGATGTTAGTTAACAGCACTTTTGCAGCCATAAATAAATTAATATATTTGAATTATTTCCTTTTTTCTATTTTGACATTTAAGATAAAGTACAAAATAGCTGTTGTTATCTCTAATAGGTTACGGTGCTTATGGAACCCCTCAGTGCACCCTAAATTATAGAATAATTATTTTTTACGGAATTTTATCCATTTCAGAATTTAATCCATTTCATAGGCGAGTTCTTAAGGTGAAATTTCATATTGTGAAACGTATTTTCCCAAAGGAAATAATGTAAATCCGTTCCAGGAACCCAGAAATACAATATTGCCAATATTACCAATTTCTCACATTGTAATAATAGTTTTTTTGCATATAAAAATAGTCATAGCATTTAGAATGAAATAAATACATAATAATTAAAAATATGAAATGATTAGACATTAAACCTCACTTAACCTTAATTTATGATTCCTTTTGGCACTGGCTGCTTTCAAAATGGCTCGACTTTCTTCTTGCTACCGTCCTTGCTGATTTTTTTAGGACCCATGGTGCTATGTTTTCACTAAAACTTGCACAAAATCCAAAAAGCCCACAAAAAGAAAAAAGAAAAAGTTAACTCACTTCACTTCACAAATTTTGAACGGCTTCCGGGCGAATGTGCGACTGTTAATCACAGTGACACGCAGGAGTTCTCAGCTGCAGTCCTGGAGGACCACCTGCCATGCACATTTTAGTGTTTTCTCAGTTCCCAGCACACCTGACGTAACTAATCAGCTAATTAACAGCCTTCATAGAATTAAGAGCCTTTCCTTAATTGAAATGGGTGAGATAGAGAAGGGCAAACTCTAAAATGTGCAGGGCAGATACTATTCCAAGACCGGAGTTGAGGACTACTGCCCTAACCTATTCCTATTACAGGCAACTATAAACTCAGGTATGCAGGAAAGGGAAGATAACACTTTCTTTCAAGCATGCCATGCTCCCCTGTGCTGCATCATGAACAGCAGTTTGAAAAGTTGTGACTGGCTTTGCATGTCTCAGAGGAAGCACACATAAGCCCTACCGGTTTATTGTTGTTGCATGGCAGGGCAGAACCGGCTTGTGGTTGAGAAATGCCAGGTGACTTAACCAGATGGAAAATGTGGGGGGAAAAATTCAGATTGGGTTTACTAGGCAAAAAAAGAGAGTGCAGTGGATGTTATTTGAGGCTTTGCCTGTCTGAGGAAGATGAAGCAGTGCTCATCCATGCGATTGATGGAGAAAAAAGATGGGCCTTCTTCTCTTCATATGTCATCTCTTTCTATTTCTGCTATTCTGACTGGGAAGACTTGCGGTTCTTCTAATCTTGGTTAGACAACTTTTGTTAGCATGGAAGGGTTTTGAAGGCGTTTGTAGAAACATTCTGAGCAGTCATAAAGGTGTGTCTGTTAAATTGAAATCCCTGATGACAGCCGGCACAAACGAAAGCACCAGGCCTGTTCTATCCAAGTAGAAGTTCTTCAGTAACTAGAAAAAGTGACTGAAGTGTCAAATTTACTGAAGAAGTCTTATCGCATAGTGTTACTGTAATTTCCTCTGTTACTGTAGCTGTTGGTGCCTCTAATAGATCTAGACGTCTCGGGTCAGCTCAATGGTAACTTGCTAAATAAATACACACAGGCAGAACGCTAGAGCCCCAGCATGTGGCACTCCTACCTTTATCAAAGCCCCCAGACAGAGACAGATGGCTTAGAACAGTGGGTGAGAGTGTAAAAGTGTTTGTGGGATGGCGGCATAGCAGATAACAGCGGCGCAGGGGAACAGAGCTCTAAATCACAGTTTATCTCCCACCGACCACAGACATACACACTAATGGTCATCACAGCAGGAGGAGGACATTGCAGCTTTGCAGTGGAATGAGGCCAAACAACAGGCCAACACACTTGGGGAGAGGAAATGTTTACAGTGCTACTTCTGAATAAGACTACTGAGCATTAAGGATATCAGAACTAAGGATTAGAAATAGTTGATTGTACTGATTTTTTTTAAACCAACTCTGTGTTTTGGAATGAGCACAAATGGGTGTGATAGATGTCCACATTTAGTCATACCGTACTGTGTACCAAACTACATTAAAGTGACTAAAGGTGACATACAGATATGCTGATTGACACAGGACAGTTGGAATTTTTATTTATATTTCATGCATTTTCATTTATTTAAAAAAAAAAAAAAAAAAAAGCAAACCATACCAAATCTACTAATTGTATTAAAAAGGATATGGCTTTAGTATGGTCATATTGATAATTAAAAAAAAACATAAACAGGATATTGTTTACAAATCTGAAAAAGTAGTCTACTGTACATGACTGAAGTATCCAGGTGATATTCATTAAAGCATGAAGTTCAGTTTCCAGCAGGCAGGCAGGCTGGCTATTCGTGTGCAGTGGAGCCTTAGTGGGTAAGATGTTTGGCTAATACCCTGGAGGCCATAAGCAGACATTTGTTCCTCGATAAGTAACTATTGAGCAAGGCAGTTTACTTCATATACTCAGTTGTATCGTGGATCCATTTGCTTTTGATAAAACAATCAAAGAAAAATAAAATGTAAAATGAGATTCTTTTCATCTATCGAATGTGAGTAACAAGTGCAGGAATAAGCTTTGCCCTTTCGTAGTTTTCATTGTTTTAATAGGTACTAATAAAGATCCTGCACAATTTCAAAGCAGATACAGACCAAATGTTCGCACACGTATTGTAGGATAAGGTCATATAATGTATTATTGATCTTTATTAATAACCTAGGTTCTTCATTAGTAATAGACTTCTTAAGTAACTTAAACAGATATACAGTATATCTACTGTAGTATAGGGAGTATCTGTCGTCTGACGTTGATGGACCAAAATACAAAAAAAAAAAAAGATTGGGATTATAGTCTTTGGAAATCAATGAAAACCTCTGCCTGCTACATTTGGGACCACTGGGAGCTTATTCTTTCATGCTTGAGTATCCACCATTAACATAGTGCAACCATTAGAAGCTGGTCCTGGAGTCTCTTTAACTGATTCAACAATCTTTATGGTGTTTAGCCTTAAATACTTGTGACTGCAGGATACCACAGCAGTTGCTCAGTTTTATTTCTGTGCACAAACTCATTAACTTTGGTTATTATCCTTTAAATCTTGAGCAGCACGAATCTGTGTCTGAAATACCACATTGGTCAATGACTGATTTAAAAAAAAGAATAAGGATTACAAAAACTCCTTTTGTGGATGTCCTACCAGTGTGTGTCGACAGGGAGGCTTGAGACATCAAACCGTGCACTTTGGTTTTTCGACATGTCATGTAGAACCAAAGATATCATTACTTTTAAAATTCATACATTTTACCACTAACTGAATATAAGAATAATGTTGCAAAATATATAGTGCTCACAGTTATTGTTTAGTCATAGAAACAACTGAATACAACCATGAAATCGTGATCATATCAAATTTAATTTGCCTTATTTTGCCTTTGTCATGTCTATATACACTGGAACTTACGGTCTTTTTGTGCAAGATGAGCAAATTTCTAAAATTAATTTTGACTTGGTATATAAGCGAGGGCTTGATATACAAGTAGTATGTATGTGCTTTGTCTGCCAAGTGTCACGTGATCACAACTAAGCCAATGATTCTTCTCTCGCACGCGCTACGGGATTATGAGTAATCGTCACCCATGCTCAGTCTCACTGCGTGTGTCACATCCGTGCACGCGTGTACTGTTTGTCATAACATTGTGAGGTCATTAGAGAGGTTCCTTGTTAAAGAGCCAGAGTCTCTCTCTCTCTGTCAGAAAGCAGAGATTCCATTTGTGTGTGTCATTCCATACAGTAGCCCCCTCCCTACTCTTAAAAAAGAGAGGAGGGAGGGAGCTACTGTGTAAGATGAGAGCAGGGAGGGTGTCGTTATGCAAAGTAGCCCCCGCCCTCCTCTCGTCTTTCTTCAGCTTCACAAACACGCGCACAAACACACACTAATCGCAATGCTGCTCTATTATAGCAGGTTAATTTGTTTTATTTTTACTTTAGATTTTGTATTCGTTATTTTTATATGACTATTGCTGGGTTATGAAACGAATCATCTTCTTTTACAATATTTTTTATGGAGAAATTTGCTTTGATATATGAGTGTTTTGATATACAAGCATAAACAAATTATGGTCACAATCCAAGGTTTGTCTGTATTTGGTTGAAATACTTTCATCATAATACCTAGGTTGTGCTGAATACACTCCTGAAGCCTGTATATTTATTAAATCATAGTCATGCACAAAACAGCTCTGGGTTTTGGGAGCTAAGAGACAGAACTCTGAAGTTGTTTACTGATTTTTCCCTTGAGTTTCAGTCATTGGTATAAAGGCTGAAGAGAAGGGACAAATGTAAACAGCTTTAAGGTGTTCCTGAAGGTGTGTTCTGAACTGAAAGTCTTGTGTGTTCCCTCCCAGCCATACCTGCTGTCTCCTTTCTGTCAGTAAATGTGTGATCTGTGATAAATGGGATTTGGCACATTCAACCAGAGTCTTAACTTGCTGCAATTCTTGGTCAGTGGTATTAAAGGATGAGCTAAAAATCCACTATCAGAATCCTAGCATTGCTTCCTGGACTGTTAAGATGCTGCAGCAAGAATTGCTGGCTTTATTGGAAGGGCATTCAAGTAAAAGCGAGACCTTTGATTGCGCAGAATATCAGGACACAGTTATGACCTTTATTTCTCTACATAACTACGTGGCCACATTCACTAATAGCTGATCTTTAGTTGAGGTCTAAGAAAATCACTCAATGACTAATTAGCTAATGCTACCTAGCATCAGTTAGAATCGTACTAGCTGCATTTCTGGTTCTGTTCTTGCTTAGCATTCCAATTCTTAACGCTCCGTTCAGTCTACAGTATGGAGCAATTTCAGAAATGAATACAGTGGTACCCTGGAATACGAATTGAATCCGAAATGCGCAATTAACAAAATTATCGCATTGTGAAACACATTATCCCGTAGGAAATAATGTAAATGCAACTAATCTGTTCCAGCCACCCCAAAATTTTTACCAATATTACCAATTTAAATACCACTGTAAGGGGAGATCCGGGCTCGATTCCCGGCCAGGCTCGATTCCTGTCTCTGTGTGCACGGAGTTTGCATGTTTTCCCTGTGCTTGGTGGGTTTCCTCCGGGTACTCCGGTTTCCTCCCACAGTCCAAGGACATGTAGGGAGGTTGTAGGTTGTGGTCAGGGGGAAATTTCAATTAGACAATTCCTTTATTGACATCATGATGTATGAAGTATGTGGAGTAGCAGAGCAAAAGACCAAAATCTGATTTATTACCATTATCAGATAAACGATAGAGATGTTTTGTAAGAGAGAGAGAGAGAGAGAGAGAGAGAGAGAGTGTTTAAACAGCATCCAAAGCAAAGAATGCGAGGACAAAACAAGCACAGCAAATGCCTTACAACCCCTTTAATTGATCTGCGGTGTATCAAACACAATACCGTGGAACATAAAGTAGGAAAAGATCATCTCCTTTGAAAACGTTCTCTGGTGATTCAGAATATTCTTCATTATAAAATAAATATAAATCTTATATTGAAATACTGGAGAGATTACAGCAAGTAGAAAGATAAATTAATAAAAACACGCATGAGCTTTTAAAGGGGCACATGGGTATTTTAGGACAAAAATCCATATTTTTCTAAACAATAATTTGATTAGTGCCACAGAGGCTTTCTGTTTCCTACTTACTGTCTTTCATGAATGCTTGTGGGCATTTCATTTAATAATGCCTGCTTTTTTTTCTCGCAATTTGTGCGATATTGTTTTTGTTGTCCAGTTTTCAAATTTCCTATTTCTTGTTTCACGCTTCAACTTCATTCTCATTTCTATTTCCCTACTTCTATGGTTACCTGTTAACTTGTTCCTGAGCACTCTCTATCTGCTATTTCTAGTTTACTAGTTCTCCTTTGTTCTCCCTAGATTCTTAGTTTCCTAATTGCTTCTAGTTCCTAGGCCTGATATACAGTATGTAGGTGTATTTATTTTGATAGTTTGTTTTAGCATACACAAAACGTAGTCATGTTTTTCTTTTAATTAACCAGCCTGGGTAATTTAGCAAAAAAAAAAAAGAAGAAGAAGAATAAATAAATAAATAAATAAATAATAACCTACTGAGCAAATAGTGATAAATCTATACTGTAAGTAAACAAGTTGATACAATTGAAGAGTCCTGATTCTCCCCATTTGTTCCATCGTGTTTAAATCGTGTACTGAGAGGAAGAGAGGAACATAATTTAAGCATGCTTATGAGAATATTAGTCCACACATAACTGGACAGTTCTCAGCAATTTACGCTGGTATTTAAGTAGTTTTATCATATTTCCATCTTGTCTTTTTTTTAATCCACACCTAACTGGCTGGCTAATATAACACATCATCTACAGTTTTCCATCATCATTTTTTACAGGTCACACATAATTCCAAGGTGGTGAAAAAAAAAGCAATAATGACTGAATGAAAATACTTTCAAAGACGACGTTTAAAAGCAGAATCAGTGATCAAGTTTGCTTGTTTCTTGAATTTGTAGGCCCCCAGTTCTCAATTTTTATCATTTCTAGTTTCAAGATTATCATTTCTCCCCAGATTAACATTAGATTTTTTGTTACATGTACCTTAAAGCACAATTTTTTTTTCACATATCCCATTTAGGAAACACAGGGTCAGCCAGGATACGATGGATATAGTCAGGGTTAAGATTCCTGCTCAAAGGCTGAACAGTGACTTGAACCACCAATCTTCCAATCATTAACCCATCAGTAACTGTTTGAGCCCCCACTGCCCCCAAAAAGTCAATTTCCTTACCAGGAATTAAACATGGGCTGTGGTGGAAATAACACTGAACCCTAGCCACTAGACCACAAGGGAGTCCTCTCATTTCACTTCCTTTGTACTTCTTATTTACTTGAATTCTTTATACTCTGCCTAGAGCTTTTGTTGTTGCTTTTTTTTGTTTCTTAGTCTTTATTTCTCACTGATGCACATATCTCCCCATTCCATTTAATTTAAGTTCCACTAGGTTCTCAACATTTCCCTAGTATTTTAGGGTGCTTCCGAGTACTGTAATTGACACTTCATTGTCTTCTTAAACCTACAGTATATTACCTAGCCTGTGCCTTTACAACTGGCACTAGATTGAGAAAGTGAGCCCAGACTACTCTATAACAAGTGACTGCCTACACCTCTTTCTGGGAGCTCCATAGATGTTCCCAATCCAACTGAGAAATATAATCACTCCAGTAAGGCCTTGGTTTGCAATGGAGACTTTATCCAATGAAACATGAGTCATACATCTCTAGCAAGAGCTAATCACCATCATACTGCACAGCACCATCATACTACCTCCACTCAACCTGAAGGAGCAGTATCGCTGCTCTGAGGTTTTCCCAGATTGTCAAGAAACTCATTTCCAACAATTCTACTCATTTTTTCACTTCACTCCACACAGCTTGTTATCATGGGTGAGAATAGGGACATAAACAGAGAGTTCTGTCCTCAAACTGAGCTCCTTTTTGTCCCGCAAAAAACAGTGTAACAGTGTAGCCTCTTTTCAGATCCAATGAAAATCTAATTTGATTTACTTTAAATAACTCATTAATAAGATCCCAACGTCTCCACCAGGCATGAGGTCTGATCTGACTGAGTATCCCACTATTGCCATAATGGACACATTGTGTGTCTTGATATACTGTACTTTACATGTAAACCACACAGAAGAGACAGGACAGCCCTTGATGGAGTTTTTCACCACACTAAACAGGTTTAACTTAATGGTTAGAGCATGGACACACAGCTCACTGCTTATGTATGTAGACTAGATAGAAGAAGTAGTAATCCAAAATACTCCATACTTCTGCAATACCTCCTGTACCTCCAAATCCACAAAACCCCGGGTTATCTTACTTACATGACCCCTCACAAGAATAAAGTAGCTGGTCCATTGTTCTTCACCCCTGGGAACGCATTTTGTTGTTCCCCCTAAGGTCTGTGAAGGCATGTCTCCAGAGCCCTTTGGCTTGCAGGCTGGGGAATATCATTCGATAAATGAAATCCACCCATACTGGTATTTAATAAAAATGTAAGCAAGACCAAGGAACTTTGCCATTACAAGCACACTGCCCTTAGATCTTGATGCAATTTTTAAGAGGCATGTTAACCATGTAACCTCAACCTTGTCTAAGCCCTTCAGTATTTTGGACTAAATCCCATCCACCTCTGCAGCTTTCACACTATGACTTCAACCACCATAGTAACCTCATCTTAAATAATGGAACCCCAGAGATATCGTGCACCATCTCCTGAAGAGATGGAATGCCCAAAGGGTTATAAAAAAAAGTCTGAAAGTGCTCCAACCATTGCTAAACAATTTCCCCAGGAGAGGTCAACACTCCTATGCATGTGCTTAACAAAGCTGGTGAATAATCTCTTATCCTCTTTCGCCTCCTCACAGAACAGTTAGCCAGATCATTTTTGGCCACCACAAATCTCCCATGGCCTCTCCAAATCCCATGACTGATCATCGACCCGCTTATGCAAAAGCCCTTCTGACTCTCCTAATTCTTAACTAAATCAGAAGGCCACAGCGTCGTTCCTTTGGCTTTATGATTGAGAATTTGAATTTGGTTCATGGTTACTTCATGCCCCCAACTTTAATTTATAAAAAGGAGAAGTATTTTTTTTTTGGCAAGAGAAGGTGTCCCCCCCCCCCCCCCACTGAAGCTCCCATACAAGGCTTTCCAGAAGGCTTTCCATAAACCTGGCTGGCAACCTGTGTGATGAATTCAACTCACTATCGTGTTAACGGCTCTTCTCTTTATCTATTGATTAAAACATATCATCTCAAAACTCATAAAACACAAAATCCAAGGGACTCTGGTAGCAAATACATTTATGATCAGCCTTGTGTTTGAACAAAAGTGTTTAGTATTGAAAATCATTTCTTGGCACAGAATTCCTGTCTAAGTATCTCCATTGTTCCTGACATGAGCAATGAAGTTCCACTGAATCATTATGAAGTCAATAGAAGGTACCTTCTTGAGTGCCTGCTCCACTGCCTCCAAGAATGCTGAGTATGACTAATTAGCAATTCTTTATATGCACACAGAGGCATTCTGAGTGAGGAGGAAGGTGTGTGTGCCATAAGCCATGTGTGACATGGTGCACATTTTCATAAAACCACCCACACAGAAAAAGAAAATATGTGGTTAGATGGAACTGAAAATATTATGTATAGTTTACATAAAAACGCACCGCCTGGCCAAAAAAAAAATGTTTTTTGAATTTACATAAGAAAATACCTAAGAGCCTTTCATTGGATAATTACTACAATGATTAATATGTTTCAGCTGGTAACAATTCATCTAACATTAAACGGGGGCAGCGAGTAGCTCCTCAGAAGACTTTTCTCATGGTCATAGAAAAAAATGTTACCATGTTTCAAAATAGTGAAATTATTCCCTGTCCTGGATCAAGCAAATAAAACAAATAAGGAGATTGCTGGAATTATTGGAGTTGGGTTAAGAAATGTCCAGTGTATTAATAAAACCTGGAAGGATTTATGAACCATCAACCTTGCAAAAGAAAAAAAATCACTTTAGTGAATTAGACAGCCACTTAAACTATTGGTACAGTATTATCGTAAAAACCGACAGTAAAAATCACAGCTATGTTTAATAGTGAGAGCATTTTCACATCCACAATGAGGACAGAATTGGGACTAAACAGCTGTATGGCCATAAGGAGGTCTCCTTACTTGTTAGCGAGTCGAATTTTAATTTGGTATGGAGCATCATAGTTGTACTTTGGATCAATGGAAAGGTCATGTGGTTGGACAAGTCCAGATTGTTCCGATTCCAGAGCAATGAGCACATCAGGGTACGTGATGCACCTATCATGCATAATGCCCAATGTACAAGCCCCAGGAGGCAGTTTGATGATCTGTGGTGGCTTCAGTTGGTCAGGTCTAGACTCAGCAACGTTATGTGGCAATAAAATTAAGTCAGCTGACGACCTGAATGTAATGAATCCATATATATATATATATATATATAACTTTCTAGTTAAGTGCTATGCTATGCTGAGGTAGTGGAAAGTCTTTTTCAGTTAAGTTTCAGTTCAGTTTCCACTAAAGCTGCGCCCTTGAAGCTTTCCTTACAGCTACATTAACCATGTCTTCAGGAAGAGTGGCTGGCGTAATCACAGTATTGTAATGGAGAACAACAGTCTCTGGACAGAGCATGATGTGAAATGTCTGATAGCACTTTGGGGGATTCATCAGTGCAGGGAAAGCTAAAGGTGATACTGTACGTATATTAGGAAATAGCATGTTGCATGCGAGCCTCTGGCATCGTTACCATAGCAACCAATGCGTGTCAGATTTGTCAGATGCCTGCAGTCTGAACAAGGCCACAGTCCTATCCTTAATGTCTTTGAGATGTGCTGGACAAGACTTTACAGAGTGGTTTGACTCTCTCGCCATCAATATGAAAATAAGCTGAAAATAAATGCAACTCTAGACGGAAATAAATATTGTAACATTTCATAAGGTTGTCCAACAAAAAATATATATATTTTTTGTTTTTGGCCAGGCGGTATACTTTATATATCGTTTTTTTGTTATACAAAATTTCATTTAAACACATACAGTCCACTAGTTGGAAGTATGTAGAGTGACTGTGATTAACTTCCATAATATTAATGTGATCCAAATATATGTTTTAAAGTTTCACAAGGATGTTAGCGCCAACAGGAAAAAATAAAATAAAATAATGAATGATAATAGCACAGGGGATAATGTAACCATGTCACAATGCTAGAGTCCTTGGTTTGATCCTGAGCTTGGGTGAATGGATGGATGGATGGATGGATGAAAGCAATCTAAGTTAATGTCATTCATTCATGTCAAATCAACGTACGCATTCAGATTCTATAAATTCAATCCTTTTTTTTCCTTCAGTGCATGATTAAAACAAAAAGATAAGAACGAAAACAGTAAGTAAATACTATCAATAATGAAACAGTGGCTACAAAGTTAATAAATGGGCACTGACATATCAGGTCAGTCATGGTAAATATTGTACAGGTGAAAACATGCTGGACCACAAGTCATCAATAATTCGTGTTGATTCATAGTATATCTGACATGGCACAGTGTTTTGGCATCCATTCCTCTGTTGTTGTTTCCCCCCCCTTGCAATCTTACCTCAAATTCTTAAAGGTGGGAACTAAGAAGCAATGAAGTGCAATTAAAGAAATAAGAAGCACCCTAATAATTAGCCTTGTTATGTCTTTCTATCTCCTTAGTTCGCCTTCTTCCCCAGTTTCATCGTGATCAGTGATCAAACAGGCAAGGGAGATTAAAAGACAAGATTAAAAATGACTTAAAACCACCCTGGGACAATTAAATAACAATAAAACCATAAAGTGAGGCAGAGCTGTGGGTTTGTAAATCATGCTCAGCTGTTGCCGAGTCCAAATAGCCTGCAGTCGGAAAAAAACGCACTCCACCTCCTGCCATACAGAGTCATTAAGGAGGCTGCGCTAAGTCAAAACACAAGCACGTATCCCCGGTCTGTCTCTGTGGATTACGTCTCATTATCCATCCCGTCTCAGCAGACTCGGTATAGGTTGTTGTTTCTGTAATCTGCAGCTTGTATGCCTCAGGATAGTTGGGATATTTTACATCAGAATTTTCTTCTTCATCTTTTCTCAATGAGTAAAAATACACACAAACATACACACAGCACTGTCCTCAATGTGTCCATTCTTCCAAATGTTTACGCTCTCCGTCCTTCCTGAGTCCCAAAGTTGATTATTCTTGCTGTCTGGGTCTGTTTTTTTTTTTGTCTTTTTCCATGTCAGCCAACATCTCAATTCCTGGCTCTTTTTTCTCTTTCAATCTTCTTGTCGTTCTCTCAGTCTAAATTTGTCTTACATCTTTCACTATTTCCATCCTCGTCGCTGATGTCTCTCTACTGTGTCTATCTTTTTCTGTCTCTGTGTGTATCGAAGTCTTTTTCCATCCTCCTGCTTCTTGCTTTACATCTCATTTTGTTTCTTTTATGGCATGCTTTTCCTCCATTCTCTTTTTTCTCTCTTTGTCTCTCCCCTTTAACCTCTTTATGTATAATTCTGTCATTTTCTGTATCTCCGACTCCTTTTTCTATCTTTTTTTTGTCTCTGTCTCATTTTATTTGCCTTCTTTTGTCTCTTTACATATCTCTCTTTTTATCTCTATAGGTTTAATAATTTTAGCTCCATTTTTTTCTCTATTGTTCTTTGCATACCTTTTGTTTCTTTCAATGACTCTCCAGCTATTCTTTCCATCTCTGTCTCCATGTCTCTTGACATCATCTTTTGTAACTTACACACATACACACACATTCACAGCATGTATCTCTTTGTGGATTATGTCTTATTTTCTCTCCTTTATCATTATTTATCGGTTTTATACAGGAAAAAAAATACTTTGGGATTATTCTCATCCTGTCTCTGTCTCTATCTGTCTCAGTCTCTTCATGCCTCCCTGTGTTTTTAAAGTCTCTTACTGTCTCTTTCAGTCTATTTCCCTCTATTTTCTGAGTTGAGCAGTTTGTCTGCCTCGGGATAGGTGGGGTATTTCACTGTCTCGATTTTCTCCTTCACTTTGTAAGATGGATAGAGGCCAGTGCGCCCCAGTCTGCGGTTCAGTCCTTTGGAGTAACCGTCCCAGTGGTTTCCAGCAACACCAATAACATCTCCAGGCTCCAGGGCAACGTCCTCGGCAGTGCGCCGCCGATGTGCATAGATGGCAATCTGGTTGTGAGCATTCTGCCCTCCAAAATAGTAGATGTCGTCCAGAGAGTAGAAGTATGATGAAGCATCTGGGTGAAGAGTCTGCATGATTTCATATGCCACACGGCACACCTGGGACACACAGTGAGACAGACTTAAACCATTGTGCATTTGAATAGAA
>JAQMYL010000020.1:12081251-12092689 GCA_030014365.1 Clarias pachynema
AACCTCGGTAACTAAATAACATCTGCATAAATTTAAAATGTTCAATGAGTTTAGGAAGAAAGCCTAATATTAAAAAAAAAAAAAAAGTAAAACATAATTATATATATATATATATATCATTGAACATTTTAAATTCATGCCGATGTTATTTAGTTACCGAGGTTTGAATTTCCCCGTTTCATTTACTCAACAATAAGTATATAAGTATATTAAGTAAGAATGATAATGATGTAAAACAAATAAAATAAAAATTATTTATTTCTTTGATAAGTGGATTTTTAATTCTGTGCCATAACAAACTTACACAAAACAACATAAAGCGACAAAACAACTAGGAGCACCCGGCGCTCCCCAGAACCCACGTTGAGAGGGAACAGAATATTCACATTAGGCCTCATTTATCAATGTCTTAGGAAAGTTGTGTGGAAATGTTTGCGTAAGCCAAACTGAACCAAAGATTTTCCGCTGGCTTTACAAAAGTTTCAGAAATGCTGATTTTCTTTGCACATGCATGTGTATCTTGAGCACACATTCTGGAGCATAAGCAGGATATGTCTTTTTTTTTCCATTGAAATTCTCAGGATATCCATGAAAACCAAATCGCTTGTGGAACTGCTCGTACAAATGATTTAATAATAAATCTGTTTATAGTCAGTTTATTAAAAGATGGCCATTTTATGAGCTTTAAAGCGTGATTTGGAACACAGCCGGTCAGTCAGTCAGAGTTGTATAGAGCAACTAAAGTCATTTGTCAGTGACAGGGAGAAGAAAAATAGATGGTACATGCTGGACACAAAAGAACATATGCAATTACCCAGACTAGGAGTCTAAACATGAGCCATGAAAAGGGGAAAAAAAACTACAGGATCGAGGCAAATGAGAGCACACTCGGAGAGTAGGTAACATACAACAAGCAAGCTAGACACAGGAGCAAACTAAATCCTGGGCTTAAATACACTGCTCGTAAAGGCGAAATCAAAAACTGCATTGTGTGATTAGTGTGGTCATGTGATGTCCTGGGGATGATGGGTAATGTAGTCTAGTGTAGTGTAGTATTTTTTACTCACTCACTTACTCCACTTTATCCTGTATACAGAGTCGTGGGGACCTGGATCCTATCCCAGGAGACTTAGGGCATGAGGTGGGGTACACTATGGTCAGGGTGCCAATCCGTCACAGGTCCATCCATACACACAGCGGCATGCATATTCTCATACTATGAGCAATTTGGGAATGTCAATTAGCCTAATCGACATGTTTTTGGACTGTGGGAGGAAACCAGATTACCCGGAGGAAACCCACTAAGCATGAACATGAGAACATGCACACAGACCAGAAGCGGGATTCGAACCCGGACCCTGAAGGTGCAAAGCAACAACGCTAACCACTAAGCCACCCATTTTTTTTTTAACAATTGTAAATAAAACACACAATACTACATGTTTTCTGTTTAAACAACACGACACCATCTTTTTCATTTAGAAACTGTTTTTAGATTCTATTTTCTTGTTTTAATTTAAAAATACAATCTTCTTTAATATGATTTCCCTTGTACCAATAGCCTGATAATAAATGTAAATAATACATTTTAAATTAGAAATAATATAAGCAAAAATAATACATTTGCAGTGTTAACTGTTTCTATATTTGTAGTGTATAAAAATATATATAAAACCTCAATATAAATTCATGGTTTGTACTTTAAATGTAATAATTGTTCTGCTCAGGGTTCTACCATACTGAGGTTATTGTGTTGTCTCTGGAGCTGTCCCTAGTGTTTCTTGGCATAGATCTGAATTACTCACTGTTCAGGCACAATAAAGTAATTGATGAATATTTTAAATATTGTGAATATTGTCGTCCATACACAATAGTACGATGTCACGTTTCTATTTCATCCTGTCTCATGGGGACAATGGGGGAGAGAATATAAAACCTATACAGTGACTGTAGAGAAAAGAAGCACCATACATCATCCTGCACTCATAAACGTACAATGCTGCTGACCCGTATGCTATTTAACTGCCGCGCTAATCTGCATATACACACTCAGCTGAAAAGAGCAGAATTCATTAATTATTTGAATTACAGGAAGAGAGAGAGAGAGAGAGAGAGAGAGTAACACCCACATGCTTAAAGCATGCTGAGAGAAAGATGCTTCAGAAGTCATTGAGTATTTCATGCCAAGGTGACTTTGTCTCTCATCATTACAATCATTTCGCTCCATAGATAGACACATTTTTGCTTGCTCACTGCTTGAGTATAAGTAAGCTGAGTTGAAGATTCACTTTACTCACAGGTGAAGTGAACAACATTGAATATCTCGTTACAATGGCACCTGGAAGGCCCTGAAGTTGATGTGTTGGAAGAAGAAAAAATGGGCGAGTATAAGGATTTGACAAAGTGACTTTGACAAGGGACAAACCGTGATGGCTAGACGACTGCTTCAGAGCTCAGAACTTCAAAACTGCTGGTCTTCTGGGGTATTCCCAGTGTGCAGTGGTCAGGACATACCAAGAGTGGTCCAAGGAAAGAAAAACCGGTTAACTGGCGACAGGGTCATGGGCAGCCAATGCTCATTAAAGTGTGAATGCTGGCCCGTGTAGCCTGATCCAATAGATGAGCTTTGGTAGCTCAAATTGCTGAAAAAAGGTAATGCTGGTAACGTTTGCATGTTCTCTCTGTGCTTGGTGGGTTTCTTTCAGGTACTCTGGTTTCCTCCCACAGTCCAAAGACATGCAAGTTAAGCTATTTGGCATTTCCAAATATGTGAATGAGTGTGTGCATGCTTGCACCCTGAGATCGATTGGCACCCCAAACAGAGAGTATCCTGTCTGGTGTCCCGAGTCCCCTGGGATAGGCTCGAGACCTCCCAAGACCAAATACAATATAAGCAGTATAGAGAGTGTATAAGATAGTTATAGAGTTAATGCTGTTTATGACAGAAAGGTGTAAGAACACACAGTACACTGCTCTAAAATGTTAAAAATGTCAGTAAGTAGTAAGATTTGGCCTCAGGGCTCGATCCTGAGCCTGTGTGGAGTTTCACATCTTCACCTCTCATGATTCCCCTGGTGGTCCTCAGATCCCATAAACATACCAGGAAGTGGACTGACAACTCATAATTTCTTCTAATAATTATTGAGCATGCGTGTGTGTGTGTGTGTGTGTGTGTGTGTGTGTGTGTGTGTGCGCGTGTGTGTGAGCCTGCAGTGCACCCAGCGTTCCTGTGATAGGCTCTGCACACACTGCAACGCTGGCCAGGCTGAAGCAGCTAATGGAGATGAATGAATGCATGTAAATAAATGATGAATTGAAGATTCTTACACTTGAGGCTACATTTCTTTCTATAAAATCTTTGAATACTGCGTTTGTAATGCTAAAATCATATATACACTTTTTCTCCGATTGGGTCATAACGAAGAAAAAGAAGCTCTTTACCAAATAAAGGAACGCTTCCATACTATACTTCACTACTGCAATATAGATTTAAAAAATCATGTTTGTTTTTTGTTTGTTTGTTTTATGTTGCTGAATTGATGTATATATTCATGATTAGGTTTTGTTTATCTACAGTATATAATAAACCTTGGTGGGAATTTATATTCTACACTCAACCAATCACATGTAATAGAATAGTCTCTCTCTCTCTCTCTCTCTCTCTCTCTTGGCTAGGAGCAGAGGAATCTGCTTGATACTGATTAAAAAGGTTATTTAATATACACAGTGTCCCCTCCACTGAAGAAAGAGTGAGAGGGAGAGAGAATCAGAAAGAGATAGTCTTCCACCTGAGGGAGGAACAAAAATGATGCCTGCAATATAAACCAAACCAAGCTGTAAGAAATTTCCTTAAAGAATGTTTACAGAAAAAGTATTACGTTTAAAAGAAATTCTTCTCTAAAACAAAGAGCTGGCTCGAACTAATAGTGAAATATTAGAAGTGCTTGCAAGCTGTTGTTGTTGTCTATACCGCTTCTAAACACAAACTGGAGCCTATCCCAGGAGACTTAGGGCACAAGGCGGGGTACACCCTGGACGATGTGCCAATCCATCGCATGGCACACACACATGCACACACTACGGGCTATTTGGGAACGCCAATTAGCCTAATGAGCATATCTTTGGACTGAGGGAGGAAACCGGAAACAAACCAAGCACAGTGAGAACATAATAAAAGGCGGAAATCGAACCGGGACCCTTGAGGTGCAAGGCGAGAGCGCTAAGCACTAAGCCACCGTGCCGCCAGACTTTTTACAATTTAAAAAATAAATATATATTTAAATATTTTCTTGACATCCATCTTCTAAACATCTGAATTTGTCCAGTCTGCGTTTTTTTTTTTTTTTTGGTTTTGTTTTTAAATATATTCCGAACAGCTTAGTGAACCCTTTCTAGGTACTATGTTACACTGCAAGTGATGTATTATTACACACATGAGGTCCATTCTCTTTCTTCCGGTTCTCTCTTCTCTCTCTTCTCTCTCTGTTCCGAGATCAGACACAGTGTGTCTGTTGAGAACGATTAGCAGACACAATTTTAAATATTGATTCCTTTGTTGACTTTGCAGCTGATGTCATTCATGTAATAACTTGCATGTGCAATATATTCGAGTCTTGGATGTATCAGGGTCTGTTTATAATAAAAAAACGGCGAAGAACCAAATGCGATTTCACACATGGTTCTGACATCCAGGTGAAACTAAGCTAGAAGAAGTAGGTACAGTATACTACTAGAAGTTTTGCTAGTATATGATGTTTAATATAAAGGTGGCTGTGTGGTCTCTGACTTCTAGGGTTGAGGGTTCGAGTCCCACCTTTGGGTGTGTGAGTGTGGAGTTTACATCTTCTCCCCTGCTTGGAGAGTTTCTGCTGGGTTTTCCTCCCACAGTCCCAAGACATGCAGATTAGGCTAAATGGCATTTCTAAATCGCCAGTAGTGTGTGAGAGAATGTGTGTCTGTGTGTGTGTGTATGTCCTCTGAGATGGACTGGCATCCCATCCAGGGTGTACCTCCTCACGCCACGTTTCCATTAGGGTAGAGAATGATTGAGAGTTATATACAGTATAAAGGATGTGTCTAGTCATATTGGAAAAGACAGAAAATATTCAGGAAACAGTCAAGCAACTATGATGCTGCTCCAGGTCCGGGTTGTCCTTTTTTTCTTTTTTTCCTCTGGATTAATTCAAGCAAACAATAGCATACATGGAAATAAATAAAGGACCAAACAAACTGAAATTGAATAAAAAACAAACAGATGAATAAATTTAATGAGGCTAGTCAGACGAAGTCCACACATGTCCAAGTGTTTTAACTAGGATTGAAACAACTGGCTTGCATAACACGAGAAAACTTAGTAAAAAAAAAAAGATTTTAATATATTTTAATATATTTATAATAAATATGCAATGTCCTGCCTTGTTTGTCTGCAGATTTATGCTGACAGTCTGAATAGAGCCTGGGTGCTTCATAAACAAGCAGTGACAGTTTACAGCTTACTGGAAGCCAGTGAGAGAATCTGAGGAATGGGTAAGATGTGCTCTGACCCGGTGAACGTTTGTCGCGCGGCTTTCTGGATGAGCCGCAGTCAACAGGACAGCTGATAATTGCGGGAGAATAAAGGCACAGATCGGAGTGTTTAGATCTTTAACAGCACCATTTTTCCTGATGTCAGTCACAAGCTAATGAAACACACGCAGCTCCATGAATGAGGCAGTGAGCTTGCTCAGAACTTCCTCCACATAAAGCATCAAACATTTTAGAGTAAAATGATCCGCTTCCTACAGTCCCATACTTACATAAGGCTTATATAAGGAATACGGACAGTCTCAGAGAGAGAGAGAGAGATGTTTTTATCCACAGGCTGAAGTGTTTCAGATAAGTATTTCCTCTAGCAGTCTTGTTCATTAGGGCACAACATGAGAGATGTTCAATGTCCTCAGATCTGAGTGAATAAATCAGTGATTACTGTAAGTACAGTAATAGACTGACTATTGATGAAAGTGTGTTTCTGTCTAACGGAGCATTTCAGTCTGTAAAAAAAGTGGCATTGGGTCAATTTGTAAAAAAAAAAAAAAAAAAAGAAAAACGTTATTATTCTTTTTAAAAATTTTCCTTTGTTCTTCTTCTTCTTATTATTATTATTATTAGTAGTAGTAGTAGCATTTAGTATTAATTGTTGCCCTGCATCAAGCAAAGAAAACGTGACAAAAAATGACTTTAAATGGGTTAAGAGTTGTCCAACACTTCAATAAATACCTTATTAAAACCTGAAAGGATAGTGCTGCACAAACAGCTGCATCAAGTCACAAAAATTAACAAAAATCATGAATAACCATGATCTGAAATCACTTCAACGCTTGTTGAAGTTTCATTGTAAAAAAAAAAAAAAATCAAACAGGGTTTAAACTATGTTTAACAGGGGATGTAAGAGCATTTCCACATGCACATAGGCCTACTGTAAAGTAAAGAGAACTCACAGGATTTTGACTAGACAGCTGTGTGGGCAGAGGAAAACCACTTGTTAGTGATAGTCATAGGGGAAAAAAGGGTACAAGCATAAAGATTGGACTTTGGAGCGAAGGAAAAAAGACATGTGGTCTGATGAGTCCAGATAGACCCTCCTCCAGAGTGATGAGGGTAAGAAGGAAAGCGCATGAAGCGATGCATAAAATGAAGTCAGCTGATGACCTGTGATGATGGGCAGTGTTTGTATTACAGAGATGGTTTTATTCTTAAAAAGCAAAATGCAAAGAGAGGAGAAATTTCAGACCAAAAAAACAAAACTCCTTTGACTATTTAGACATAAACAGTGCAACACAAAAAGACATTCTTCCTGCTTTACCTGACCTGAATTCACACTAGCAAGTGAAAATCACTGATGTGGTTCCAAGTTTACCTCCTGCGGCTGTATACAAACCACAGGTTTTCTTGCATGTTTTTGTGCACTGTTATCAAAATGTATTCAAGCTACTGTGGGATGTTGAAACTTTTTTAAAAAGGGGGTGCTAGCCAAATTTGACTGTACCTGCTGGCCAAAAACTGTATTTGTATTGGTGCGCTGCATACATGTTTTTTTTTTGTTGTTGTTAATACAAAATGGTTGGATGATTTATTAATTTCTGATTGGACAAGGCAGGGGCATTCCATGAGTGTGGATCTCCTGGCACATCCCACTCTCCACTGACTCACTTTGGATAAACTTCAACCACTGAATTACAGGATGTCAACACTCCATTCGTTCAATGCGAACTAGCCAGACTACAGGCAGTGATTATGAAAAGCTATATTCGACCATTGTCGATGATGAATCACATAATGCAACATAACATAACAACATAACATAACAGTTACCTTCATTTAAGTCTGCAAATTAATCATCAAACAGTCTCTCAATCAACTTCGCTAGGGAGTGAAAGTGTTTGTTGCTTGGCAACGTTTGACTCTAAACCCTGTACAAACTATTTTTTGGAGCGGAAATTGAAGAAACAAAACCGGAATACAGTCTTATCACATATTTTCTCAGTAGGAGAACTGTTGTAATATTAGGCCATATTATTTATTATTTCGGAAGGAAAAGCCTATATGAATATGAAAGTTAAAGATTAAATGTGGGGTAAAGGGGAGTTGATGGGGGCATGGGGGAGCTGGTGGTGTGGGTCTATGGTGCCCGCTTCACTGTATCTGTCGCAGGCAATGCAGATGACAACAACAATGACCTACATAGATTCTTTACATCTGAGACTAAAGCTGGAGTGTTACTGCTTGATTTTATTAAACTTGTCTATACATTTTTTGTCTTCCATTTTTTTCCCTTGAAGCATCCATTTTTTTTTTTTTAGCGCCCTGTCTCCCGTTCCAGTGTCTTGAGCTAAATCAACATGGTGGGTTTTTTAATTTTCGTCCCGCTATTTATTGAATTATTTATTTATTTGTCTATTATCCACTTTACTTTTCTTCCTGGATGCTCGTGGGTGGTCAGTGTTTTTCAGGTTTTTACTTGCATGTATTGACCTTCTTGTTCTTTTATTTATCTCCATCCTTTAACCACTTTCCTAGAATCCTCACCCTTACTCACCTATTACCAATGCAATTTAGTTTCCTTTTAACTCTTTCAATCAGCTCTTAACCCCAGCTCGGAGGGGAGTAATGTTAATTGTCTTTTTGTTCTCTTTGCCCTTTAGTCAAGCCCCGTGCTCACCTGTCCAGTGTCCGGTGGATGCTCCTGTTCGCTCGGTGCAGGTATTGCTCAGTGGTCTGAACACCGTCTCCCACCCATTAGGAGCATAGCGCCAGCTGTGGGACTCGAGTACAAGTGTGCGCTCGGTGCCGTATGCAATCATGAAGCAGTAAACCACATGGTGCAGCTGGCAGCCGTAACCACAGCCCTTATTAATGTTACACACCAACTTGCGCGCTTTACTGCAGTCTGGAGGATTCTGAGTAGGTGAGAGACAGAAGAGAGTCTTAATTATTAATTAGGGAAGAGGGTATTTAAAAAGGATGAGATGGTTACCAGAAATTTAAGTCCAAATAGAACTGATGAGTAATTAAAGATCAATGCTAAAAGGAATAAAGATAAAAAAAAAAAAAAGATACAGAGAAAGAAAATAAACTGTTAATTTAAGGGAAATTACATTTAAAGATTAAGTAATTAAATGAACTACGGATATAATCAATCGCACTTAAATAGCAATTCACATAAAATGCATTGTGAGATGATAAAAGAGAATGAGAGAGCATGGAGGTGAGAGAGTGAGGGGGTAAACAGTGGAACCTGAATAGTGTTTAAGTGTTTCAGAGGGAGAGACTTAATTACTTATTTAAAGATGAAATTAACATTATTACAGAGTTAAATAAAACCCAAAAAGAGATCAATCCGTAATTAAATAGCAATCCACATAAACAAACAGAAAAGTTTGTGTTTGTTTAGTGTTTAGTGTTTATGTTTACGGTTACATGAAGCTTCTTAATTCGGAAAGTTTTCACGTATTAAAAGAAGCATAAATTTTATTTGAATACACAAACATAATGTGCAGTAAATGCTTGAAAGGCTAAAAATGGAATAAATATATATATATATAAAATATTAAATCCATCCATCTAGAAACCTTTGTATTCCAACCAGGGCCTATGATGAACATTGTCTTTATTGACATCTTTACAACATTCACACACTACAGCGAATTTGGGAACATAAATTACCATAATCTGCATGTCTTTGGACTGTGAGAGTAAACAGGAGCACCCGGAGAAAACCCACCAAGCACAAGGAGAACATGCAAACTCCATGCACACAAACCCGAGGACAGAAATTGAACCCGGGGCCTGGAGGTGCAAGGCGACAGTGCTAACCACTAAGCCATGTGCCGCCAAAATATAAAATTGAAGGACATAAAATGGGCCCCCGAGTGGAGCAGTGGTAAAGTGCTCGCCCTATCTTCCGGAGATCACGAGTTTAATTATTGGGTGATGCTGTAGCCTTCCGCATCCGAGGGCCTGGAGAGAGCTGATTGGCCGAGCTCTCTCAGCGAGGTGGGACGGGGTCACTTAGTGTTTTCTACAGCCAATCATGGGTGTCTGTGAGTTCACATAAGCGCTGTCCTCTGAATGTGTTACGCTGCCCCAGTGGTGCGTGAGCGAGCAGTTTTGAAAAGATGCGGTCGGCTGGTGTCGCATGGTTTGGAGGAAACATGTGATAGTCTTCAGCTCTTCCTGATTGAGTAGTAGCCTTGATGTGGGAGACTCCTATCGATGGGTGGGAATTAGATACGACTAAGGAAGAAAATCAAGGAAAAATCCAAAAATAATAATAATAAAATAAGTACATAATATGTATAATGTAAAAAGTATACAAAATGTGCAAAACAAAAAGGGTATTAGAGGGAAATGATATGTAGAAATCAGCATTATGAGTGAACCACAGAGTTTAAAATGAGGTGTGACAGCAGCAGCTGTTTTGTCCATGTTTTAAAGTGCAAAGTTATTTCTAAATTAAGTATAAATAAGAACCAGCAATGTGCAACCTTGTAGGTGAAACCGCGTAGGTGAGATAGGGGTATTAGTAGTTAACAGATTATGGGCCAAACTTGGCTGAGTGATGATGGTAGAATAATTATAAAGGTCTTGACTAAAACAACATGCATGAGGAATCACAAAGGAGTTTTTAATTTTCTGCAGTGGAAAAGTACTCAAACTAGTTACTTTTATCAGAAAGTAAAGCTGTAATGTAACTGATTACTTTTTAAAGACAGTAATTTTGTAATGTAATTAGTTACTTTAAAAGTAACGTCCCCCAACAGTGTTCCTTAATAATCCTGTCAAATAAACCACGTTTGCTAATAAAATCTAAACATCAAAAAACATTTTCAGGCACCCTGTCAACTTAGCTTATGCTACTTGCTAGTATTACTTGAAACAATTAGGAATACGAATCTTATCAGTTTAGTGATGTTAGCTACCTGACTAGCATTACTAGCGGAGTTTTAGTTCATTTTATGAAATTACGCGCCTTAAATACCCTCTTAAAAATTAATCACAGGCTAGTTTAATTTAGGTAGACAAACTCAATTAGCAGTGAAAAGAATAAACACATTGTACTGTGATTTCATTTCAGAAATCCAGTCAGATTAGCTCATGCTACAAACTGACTAGTGAGCATTAGCAGTGAAAAACTGAGAATCCACACAGACTTCCTGTCGTGTTTATTTTTGTTAGCTGGTTGGCTACCAAAAACTTAATGAAAACCTAATGAAATCCACACCCTGTCACTCTTGAGACGCACTTCTTTTGGTCTACAATCTACAAACAGACAGATGGAGGTTAGCAGACTAACCAAACTACTGTACTCTCTCCTGTCTTTCTCTCCCTGTCTGTAATATCCCTCACTGACGCAGCTATATGATAAGAAGTCCACACTCTAGAACACTTTCTGCCCTAGTGCAAACCCACCACTCCACACATTTTACCCAAAGTGTGCATGCACAATAGTCCCTCGTGCCTCTCTTCCCACACGTCATGAATAAATTCTCTTCTGTTTGAACCTACCCTTTGTGCCAGAGTTATTGTCTCTACACTCTGCTCTGCAAATGGTGTCGGCAGTTGTTTGGACTGAATATGATCTCTTCGGACAGCAATATTTGCTTCTGAAGTGGACAGTAATATGTGCAAATTTAGCTCTTATCGTTTTTCCCTTCCTAGCATCATGGTGTGTAGACTACTTACCAAAAGAAATATGTGATAGTAGGACATTTGGACTATTTTATTTCTCTATTAAACATTTTTATTTGCCCCCACTACCTCAAACAATATAGATTTCCTGTTTTCAGTAATGAGCTATAGACAATTATTGTTGTTGTTGGTCTCTCGGCTGCTCCCGGCAAGGGGTCGCCACAGCGGAATATCCAGTCCGCACAACAACTTGGCACAGGTTTTACGCCGGA
>JAQMYL010000020.1:12098060-12118876 GCA_030014365.1 Clarias pachynema
TGTAACTGATTACTTTTTAATGACAGTAATTTTATAATGTAATTAGTTACTTTAAAAAGTAACGTCCCCCAACACTGTTCTGCACAATCAACTCAGTATGCAGTTGTTTGACACAAACTTTAAATTATTATGAAGAAATTTTTTTTTGATGCAAATATTAATGCACACTTAATTGTTGTGTAACGTAATATATACTGTATTGTGGCAAATGTAAAGATTTTTCAGATATAACAGCTTGCAAATTCTTTTTTTATGTAGCCACCTAGATGTCTTTTTATTTTATGTTTAATGATTCTTCACCCACTTTTCCTTAAAGAACAAGACTTATAGTTCTGAGCTACACTTGGTCTGTCTTGCATGCATGCTTGAGTTCTACCTTCGTAACTTGTGAAGGTGTTTCAGTGAGTACCATTCCACAAGCCTCAGACTACATTCTTTTGAAGTAGTATATAATAGAATCTGATGTACGTTTTGGATCACTGTCATCTTGTTGAAGCCGATCTCTTTGCAGCTATAGTTTCTTGACTTGCTGTGTCGCATTTGCTTCTAGACATTGCTGATATATACTGGAACTCACTCTTCCATCTACCCTGCAGTGTTTTATTTACGACAGACTCTTATTTGCCCAAAAGCATAATAGATTCCCTGTGCTTAACAACTGGAGTAAAGCTATTTTCATCAAATGCTGCTCTTTTTTTCCTCCAAACAGCATGTGGCCACAAAACTCCATGTTTTTTTTTTCTTCTTTATCAGTCTCTCTCACTCACTATACCGCTTATCCTGTAGAGGGTCGTAGGAGGCTTGGAGCCAATCCCAGGGGCCACAGTGCTAATCACTACGCCGCCATGCCGTGTCTTCTTTATCAGTTCACAACAGTTGTTTCCGAATTACCTTTGGCCAGTGGTGAACAAAATACACAAATCCTGAACTTGAGTAGAAATAAAGATAACCCAGGTAAGATATTACTCCGGTAAGAGTAGAAGTGCTTTATTTACAACTCTACTTGTCTAAAATTGCAAAGTGTCAAAAGCTTGTGCTTGTATTAACAGCAGGCTTTCTCATAGTACAAAAATCCCTCTCTCCCCCTCTTTCTCTCTCTCTCTCTTTCTGGTTTACGACTGTGAACATGCTGTATCATCGTCATCTGCATGCAACCAGCTCTGCTTCTGATTTCAAACACCTGCTACACTGTTAAGCGTTTCACAGAGGGAAGGCAATTCATCCAATTAGACACAAATGTCAGCCAATATTCCAGCTTCAAATACTACACGCCACATTCTCTGTACAGTCCTGACCTCATGCAATGACATTTCCACATGTTTAGGTCATTAACGGAGTTCCTGGGAGGCCAGCGTTTCAGACATGAAGCAGGCAGTCTGATCATGGCTCCGGCGTACTGAGAAAACGTTCTACCTCGCACTAGTAAGCACTAGTAAAACACTAGGATTAGTGTAGTAGGGGATTATATAAAGAAATAAAGATAGGTTTTATTCTCATAACTGCGTTCTGTTATTCTGCACAATCAAAAGTCTTGTTTTGACTTGAACGCCCACTCAGTAATCAGATGTTTGATGTTTGCTTATGAAAAAAAAAAGCATTTTTGGTGCAAATATTATACACGCCACTGGTTATTTAACGCAATGCGATGCAGAAATGTTGTACAGTATAAAGTACAGATATTTGCTGTGGGATGTAGTGGAGTAAAAGTAAAAAAGTGTCCTTTAATAAAGCTACTCATCTATAGCTTACTGTATATGATATGTCAGAAGTATTCACAAGAAACATTCACGGACAAAATTTCTTTCTAATGATTCTTTTAGGAGACATAGATCCTGTTTGTGCAATCAGTGGTGCACAGTAGAGTAATGGACCACCATTCAGGAGTTAGCGACACCTTCCTATCCTTCCTTTGTGTCATATGGGAAGTTTGCTTTGACTTTCTACTAAGCATACAGTATTATAAGCAGTTCACTCTGGATTTTGCAGATCTATCATAATTGATTTCCATATTAGAGTTTCCAGAAACTGAATGATGTACTATGAGACTTTCCAACTGCAAGGGTCTTAAATAATAATAATAATAATAATAAGTTAAGATTTACGTTTTTTTTCCGTTAAATATTGACAAAACATGTGATTTGGCAGGAGATGCTTACAGATGTACATGGGAGGGACAGATCAAAGAAGCAAGCCATGGGTTGACATGGTCACATATTATTTACATCATCTTCTGTTCAGTGAACCCTCTTGGCCTGTGGATCAGGATAGAAATCTTTCCTCATGGGATAAAGATGAATCAGTCAAAAGAACCTCATATTGATTTGCTGTGACACTTTTCACCAAAGGGAAGAGTGTACCAAAAGCATTCCTGCAAAATAAATAAAGGCCTGCACTGCAGAGCAGAGGCATCATTTCTTTTTCTTTGTTTTTTTTAATTTATCACCCATGTGTGTACTGATCCAATTCATCATGTTGATTCTCTACACCACGACTGAGATTTCCAGTTAAAGCAATAAGTGCGGATTTACCCACTCATATACTCATACAGGAGAAACACACTTCTTCTATCCATTTCTCTCCCTCTCTCTCTCTTACACACCCTCTAATCCAGGTACAAGTGGGAACAGTAGCGAGAAATCGGATTGCTGTCCTGTGTCTGTTTCTCATGATTCCAACAGCATCTAACCCACACTTAACACACCTCATCACAGATTAGTTCACCTGCACGCTGAATTACAGCTCCATCTGCTCACAGGTAAAGAGCCAACATGGCCGTCTGCTGGGGGCGTACTGCCTAATTATCATTTGCCGCCTTTGATTAGATGCAGGGTTTGTCTGTCTCCATAACTGGAGCCTCAAATACAGAACTGAGAAAATTTATACAAGATGCAGGACAAAACAGTAGGAATAATGATGATTTAAGTATAAATAAGTAGGTTTGCTGACGGGGGAAAAAAAAGCCTATCCCAGGGGACTTATGGCACGATTCGGGGTACACCCTGGACAGGGTGCCAATCCATCGCAGGGCACGCACACTACGGGCAACACCAATTAGCCAAATCTTCATGTTGTTGGACTGTGAGAGAAATCCAGAGGAGTAAACCCACCAAGCACAGGGAGAACATGCAAACTCCATGCACGCAGAGACGGGAATCGAGCCTGACCCGGGATCAAACCCAGACCCTGGAGCTACAGTGCTAACCACTACACCACCGTGCCGCCATAAGTGAACGTTTTCATGTTTAAACCCCCAGTAATACACCAGTCAGCCATTACATTAAAAGCTCTGACAGATTAAGGGAATAAAATTGATTATCTCCTTATATTGACATCTGTCAAGGGGTGGGATACATTAGGCACCAAGTGAACAGTTGGCATGCTAGAGGAAAACAAAATGGGAAAAAGGGGGAAAGCATAAGAAGCAACTGAGGGACTTTAACAAGAGCTACATTGTGATGGCTAAAAGCATGAGTTAGAGCATCTCCAAAACGTCAGATCTTCAGGGGTGTTTATGGTGTGCAGCTGCTAGTACAGTATCTATCAAAAGTAGTCCAAGCTTAGGTGTCTTAGGTGTCCAAGCCTTATTAATCTGCATGGGAAGCAAAGGCTAACCTGTTCGGACCAATCCCAACCAATAGCTACTGCAGCACAATTTGCTGAAAAGGTTGTTTGATATGACAGTGTTAGAAGTCATAGCTTGCTCTGTATAGGGCTGTGTAGCCATAGACTCATCAAAGTGACCTTTGCAGACTCCTGTCCACTGCAGAAAGCTGAAAACATCGGGACTAGATCATGAAGCAATGGAAAAAAGATGGTCTGGTCTGATGAATCATGTGTTTTTTTTTACCGTATGCTGTTGGCCAGGTGTGAGCTTTGCTTACCTGGGAAGAGATGGCCCCATGGGAAGAAGGCATGCTGACAAAGACAGCGTGATGCTGTGAGCATTGTTCTGCCTTAAAAAAAAAAACCCTGGGTCCTGGCATCAATGTGGATGTTACTTTGACATGTAACCAAAAATAATTGTAGACCGTGATGGGAGTGGCCTCTTTCAACAGGATAACACGCCTTGCCGCACTGCATAATCATTTAAGAATAGTTTGAGGAACATGATTAAGATTTCAAGGTGTTGACTCAGCCTCCGAATTCCCTAGATCTCAATCTGATTAAGCATTTGTGGGACGTGCTGTACTAACAACTCTGATCCATGGAGGCCCCACCTCACGACTTAAAGGACTTGAAGGATCTGCTGCTAATGCCTTGGTGCCAGATACCACAGCACACTTTCAGAGGTCATGTGGAGTCCATGCCTTAATGATTCAGAGTTAGTGAAACAAGCGGGACTTATACAATATTAGGCAGGATGTTTAAGTGCTATGGCTGATCTGTGTATAGCAATTTACTGTTGGAAAATGAGCTCATTTGACCTCAACATGCCTTTTCTAATTAGATGGAGTTGTTTTATATGTCTTCTTGCTTACTCCAGCAGATTAAAAGATTTTATTGAGGTACAGTAGGGCCAGGGTTTTTTTTAATCCTCAAGTTTAACATTATCTATCTTGTGCCTTATCCATATTTACGCACACACACAGATAGCTATAGCATCATCTGTGGTCATGTGGAGTATAATTCCATATGTGTGTTATGTGTGTTGCATAAGAAAATGTGCACTACATGATGAATTGCCACAATCCATGATCGTTTTTCACACTCATGGGCCTTGGGTGGGAAACTGAAATGACTGAATGCTGAACCAAATCAAAACCCATTTTTTTCTCGGTAATGTAATTAAGTTGATTAATTGAGGATGAGAATACAATCTTAATTATACTTAAATAAAATATAAATAGAATGAAATAATACTTGAGTGCAGTAAAGAAGTACAATTATTCAGGTATTTTCCAAACTAAATATATATCTGTGTCATGTTTGCAAGCAAACATTTAAAATATATAGTTTTATCAATTATTAATAAATATCATATTTGCTTTATACTTATTTTAAAATCACTGTTGGTTATAAAGGGCGGCATGGTGGTGTAGTGGTTAGAACTGTTGCCTTGTACCTCCAGGGTCCGGGTTTGATTCCCAGCCAGGCTCAGTTCCCGTCTTTGTGTGCATGGAGTTTGCATGTTCTCCCTGTGCTTGGTGGGTTTCCGCCGGGTACTCCGGTTTCCTCCCACAGTCCAAATACATTCCTATTAGGCTAACTGGCGTTCCCAAATTGCCCGTAGTGCGTATGTGTGTGTGCCCTGCGATGGATTGGCACCCTGTCCAGGGTGTACCCTGCCTTGTGACCTAAGCCTCCTGGGATAGGCTCCAGGGCCCCCCGACCCTGAATACAGGATAAAGCGGTATAGAAGATGAGTGAGTGTTAGTTATAAAGACTGTACAGCATTCCAATTCCAAAAGTTCCACATGCATTACAATATGATTATTAATTATCAAAGCATTACACATAGCACATTATCAGAGCTCTATGAGATATTCTAAGAGTTTACAAATGCTTGAATCATTACCAACATCATTATGTGGAATTATAATCATAATTATAATAATACGTGAGTACGGACTTCATAGAAAGTGAAATATATACAGGGTTGGGTCTGACACAACACATGAATAAAATACTGTTATTTAGCATACACATAGCAAATTATTGTTAATTATGTTAATTACGTGTAGCAGCTGCTAGCGCACAAAAAAACTGCATTATAATTTATATAATACAATATAGTCTAACACTGGGACGTTGCTTTTGTTTGCATTTATACATCAGCATGCTTTTCATTATATTTATGAGCCATATTTTGTACATTATGAATACATTTCTCTAAATGCAGCTGCTAATGTGTTGTAGAATAATTTATAATGTGTAATCCATTCCCTACTCTGTATCCATTGTTTATTACTCTGGTTAGGGTTTGGAACATCCTTTTAATATTTCCCATCTAACAGAAAGTGTGTCCTGCTGAGCATATCTTATTTACTCATGTATAGCCCCATGTAATAAATATCTAAGCAAAAATAACTACAACAAAAGAGAATGTTACATTGAAAATTGCGGATTTGATGCGGATTTGTTTCTTGGAGCGCTTTCGCAGGATGAGCAATGCTAGCACGGCAAAAGACCCGAAGTGAAAGTGCCCAGCCATCTCTGAACACTGATTACAGCTCTAATAGGGGGCAATTAGTGCACCATTTCCCATTAATCAATAAATCACCATGTGGAAAGAGAGAGAGAGAGAGAGAGAGAGAGAGAGAGACATATAAACCATACCATGTCACCTTTAAATTGCAGTGCAAGTAAAAAAAATTACTTTTTTTTTTTTTTTTGCATTTTAAATTAATGCAATCCATTATTAGTCTGATTAGCCAGAGTTCTTGCAGGAACAATGAAGGAATATGCAGATAACAGCTAAATTCTATAATCTCTGTTAACTTTGTCATTTTATTCTTTTCCTCACATTAAAGAGGACCTATTATGCAAAATTCATTTTTGAGTAATTTTACTAAAATAGAAAATATAAAAAAAATGATATAAACATCTAGGAACCTCTGAAGACCAACATGGAACCATGGAGGCCAATAGTGACTATTGTATTAATTCCATTTTTACAACGTGGTACTGTAGGACCTCTAGTCAACATTCACACACTACGGACAATTTGGGAACACCATTTAGCCTAATCTGCTGTGGGGGTAAATCAACCAGACACGTGGAGAACATGCAAACTCTATTCATCCAGTGACACAAATGGAACCCGGAGGTCCACTAATCCACCATGTCGCCATATACAGTATATTCTCTGCTTTTTGTTCCTTACTTATTGTCCTATTGAAGCAATTAAATTTCTGCCTACTGTGATCTCATATAAGAGAAGACCTCCTCTCCTTACTCAATGCTCAGCTCTGCTGCCCTCTAGGGGAGGGGAGAGGGGGGGGGTGTTGGGTGTGGCTCAGCAGTTGCTCATTTACATAGACAGAGAAACGGCGCACTCGAAGGAGGGGTGAAATAAGTTGGATCGTTAACAGATATAATTTGCGCGGGCTCTTAGACCTGTGTTAACTTGTTAAAACACAGTAAAATATGATACCTTTATATTCCAGCACTACTGTTGTAATTAAACTATTCATTTCTAAGGAATTATTAAATGATCCCGGTGGCATTCGGGGAACGACATGCCATCCGATTGTGTTGTCAAGACCTGTTTGAACGATTCGCGCGAAGAACCTGCAGTTGGCAAATTTAATCTTTTCTGCAGTTGGTCTTGTTAATTTAGCGAATTAGGCCACTTTTTTTTTTTTTTTTTTGGTTTAGGGTAACATTAATTCGAACAGCAATGTTCAGCATAAATAAATAACAAGAGTAATAAAACTGCCAATTTGTACTCTAGTACCTCCCTGTCTGCTTCCCGCTGGTGTAATATACAATGTCCTCTGGTGAAAATTGGTTCTGCCAGCACTGCCATAAATAATGATTCTCTGGATCACTGAAAGCCTGGAAATAAAAGCCAAATATAAAGCGACTGGGCGTTTACTGCGTTTTGAATCGAGGCTTCTCTCGCTTTATTTTGGCCTGGGTGAATATTAAATTCCAAAACAAAATATTTCAATTGTTCCCAACACGATGTCATGATCTGGATAAACTGAGATGTTGGTAAGAATTTCTAGTTTTGCTTTCTCAGTGAGGTTGCAGTCCTCCTACGATGCAACAAACGTTCAATCGTACAGTTATTTAGTGAAAATTGCGCTAGGTACAAAAATGTTGTGACGGAAATTGCGTGCGCGTAAAAACCTCTGCTGGTGGCCGAGATCGTGCAGCAGTGTGTCGGTGTGCGTCTGCAGCGCCGCTGGATCTACGTGGCTCAGCTTCTTCACCTCGCTGCGCAGAAAATACCAAAACTCCCTCACGCCTCTTTCCACCTTCCTCCTGTAGTCCTCTTGCACACGGCCCGGGCCTACTGCGGAAGGGAGGGGGCGATAGAGAAAGAGAGAGAAGCAATTAATATTAATTTCACACACCGTATTAAAACTCTGTTCCTTCTGAGGTCTGACGTCTTGTCCTGATTCGCTTAGTTCTTGCTTTGATTGCACGCGTGTCCCTAATGTCATCAATTAGTCAGGAAATGTATAGTTAGGAATCTGTTACCGCCGGTTATCATCTGCGCGCAGCCGAATTCATCATGTGTTTCATAATAATCATCCACTTCAGTGACCACATTCTTTGAAGGCTCCTCTGCCACCGAGCAGCTTTTTTTTATCTAAACCCGGGCAGGCATCTCGTCCTTCTTCCAGCGTCGTCATGCGGCGCTTTCGACATCTGTTTATCCGCTATCACTTGCCAATTGAATGGTTTATCTGAGGACAGTGTTGTGGTCGGTACCGAGATTGCAAACAGACTCACAGAAATGTGTTTTTTTTTTTTTTTCTGGTCTCACTGGATTCTTCTAACTATATTACAAAGTAGGACACTGATATTGCTGGACTAAGCTGACTGCGGTGAAGTAATCACTTTATCCTTTGCCGGGGTCACAGTGGATCTGATGTCTGTCGTGGGAACACTGGGTTTGAAGGAAGAATATAGACAGCCTGGATGGGATGCCTGTCTGTCACAGGATTCACATCCTTTCATACCTAGAATGAATTAGCATTAGCATGGCTAATCCACCTGCTTGCATATTTCCTGGAGGTGTGATGGAACCCATGGAGAATATGCGAAAATCCACACAATCTACGTTTTGTCAGAATCACTGCATACATTTGAGTGACATTATAGTAGCGTAAGCCGGGTTTACACCCTCATAAAGGACACACGTTGTTGAATTCTGATTGCGACCATAATAATTCTGGAGACCACAGGAATTGTAAAGTATGAAACCTTATCCTTAAAAGATAAAATTGGGAGTAAAATGGGACAAGATGACGCAGCATGGTGCTGTAGTGGTCAGCAGTGGAGACTTGCACCTCCAGGGTTGGGGGTTTGAGTCCCACCTCTGGTCCGTGTGTGTATGAGTGGAGTTTGCATGTGCTTGGTGGGTGTCCTCCCACAGTCCAAAGACATGCAGGTAAGGCTATTGTCTAGTGTGTGTGCCATGTGATGGATAAGTACCCCACCCAGGGTGTACCCTACCTAGTGTCCCAAAACCCCCGAAGCCTCATCATGCCTGCCATGACCTGATCAGTCGTCTTTAAAGTAATTATAACCTGGGTAGACAGTGTAGAGATCCATCCTGATTTTAGCACTGAATGCACACAATTGTCCCAAATTTTAACCTAATAAATTGTTGGATGAGGCGGAGTGTGTGCAGAGTCCGGTGTCCGATTAATCACCAGCGATTCAGCTCAGGCACGATTGGATGGATCTCTGGGTTGAAAATCTTTGCCTGTCTGTCTTATTTTGTGAATAAGTCCAAATTTTTACAATTCTGTGTGAACTTTAACTTCAACACGCCTACGCACACACCAGGGGGCTTCAGGGGTTTAAATGTAAATGGGCCCAGTTGCTGGAAAATACAGTGTGAGCAGAGATGGAAAACCGATGTTGGAAGACCATGTCGGAAAACCGATATATATAAAAAGAAATTGCACACAATTACTCACTCATCGTCTATACCACTTTATCCTATATTCAGGGTCGCAGGGAGTCTGGAGCCTATTCCTGAAGACTTAGGGCACAAGGCGGGGTTCACCCCGGGACAGGGTGCCATTTCATTGCAGGGCGCACACACACATACTGTACTACTCTCACACACTACAGTCAATTTGAGAACGCTAATTAGCCTAATTTGCAAGTCTTTGGACTGTGGGAGGAAACCAGAGTACGCGGAGGAAACCCACCAAGCACGAGGAGAACATGCAAACTCCAAGCACACAGAGATGGGAATCAAACCCGACCAGGAATCGAACCCGGACCCTGGAGATGCATGGCGACAGTGCTAACCACTACACCACCATGCCCCTGCACACAACTACTGTAGATTGCAAATGAATTGTCAACCTAACTAGACTACTGATTGCTGGGTCACTGCACTGGCTAGAAAGTGAGACTAAAGCTGACTTTACACTGTATGTTTTTCAGCCAATGCAGTCATCAAACAGTACAGTAAATAAAGGGTCTGGTTATTTTTTGAGATTGGCAGCCATAGAAATCCATAATGTGTTCTGCACCCTGGCAGGCGGCAGCAAGCTCTGAAAGTGCTGAATTATTTTATCCACAACCTCGTAAACCAGTAGTGACGATTGTGAAATGTAAATTAAAGCCTCTTCTCAAACAGCACACAATGCTGCACGTCTCGTTGTTGTCGGCCTGAAAGCACCAGGTCGGCCTCTTATTTATAACATCTGGCAAGCATCGACGGATGTGTAGTGCTCTATTATCCCAGCTCATCAAACATCTCAGCAAGGTCGGTTTTTGGTCAGCCCCCTACTGGAAACCTCTACCACACAGATACAGTATGTGTGGGCAGGCACCCAGTTAGTTGCTTGCAACACATTAGAGAAGACGGTACTCACAGGTGAAATGAAAGTGCATGGGCTTAGATTGGGAAACCGCTGGGAGCAGAAAATTACTCTTGTCCTTACTATACTATTAAAGCATGCACTTTTATATCACTGTGAGTACCGTCTTCTCCAATGTGTTGCAAGCAACTAACTGGGTCCTGGATCTTCGAACCTCCAATCAGCAACTCGGAGCCTTAACTGCTCAACTAAGCAGAAGTGGTGGCTCAAGGAGTTGAGGCTCTGAGTTGCTGATCGGAGGTTCGAAGGTCCGAGATCTGTCACCGCTAGGTTTCTACTACTGGGCAACACCGAGACCCTCAGCCATCCTGAATAAAGAAAGCTTGTAGTTAACAAAAGTCTAAAGTCAGCATTCATTGTCCAAGCATCGTCGATTAAAAGGCCAGCATCACGGCAACTAATTGCCGTTGGCAATTAGCGAACGCTCCTTGTGCTACATGTTGCCGATATGACGTGATATATTGAGGTGACTTTACCAGATTTGTGTGTGTGCTGATTGTCAGCAGACAATCCCCTTATTACCTCAAGCTCGTTCTGAAGAATGAGATCCCGTTTAGTGCATGGACCCAGATCAATGATGGGAGAACATGCAAACTCCAAGCACACAGAGACGGGAATCGAACCTGGCCAGGAATCGATCACGGACCCTGGAGATGCATGGCGACAGTGCTAACCACTACACCACCATAGCTGCACACAACTACTGTAGATTGCAAATGAATTGCAGCTGTCAACCTAACTAGATTGCTGGGTCACTGCACTGGCTTGATAGTGAGACTAAAGCTGACTTTACACTGTATGTTTTGCAGCCAAAGTGGTCATCATACAGTAAATAAAGGGTCTGGTTATTTTTCGACCAGAACTTTAGACCTTTAGATCCCTTTAGACTTTAGAACTTTTTGACCTTAGAACTTTAGTTAATTGCAGGTTAATCATAAGAGAAACTTGAAATACTGCCAAGATTTGAATTGGGATTGTATTAACAGTAGAGCGAGGCAAATAACAGTCAGCTGTATAAACCAGCTACATTAGCAGCGATGGTAATTGTCATGTTAATTACCCAACTTTGATCACAGAAAGACTATTAGAAATTCATGTCCACGAATGCAACTAAAACATGACGTGAAGAGCCATTTAGCTACACTTATTAACATTCTCCTCCACACATGCTTGGCAAAAAAAAAACGTTCATGCTCCTTAGGTCTGGTCAACACAATGGTGGGATTACATTGGGAATAATACATGCTCTGAAATTTGACCAAACAAAAGACCGCAGCATGCCTTCCCAATGGGACGGCCTTTATCTGGGGAGTGTGTTAATGCTACCAAAGACGTTAATGCTCTAGGGACTCGTGATCCAATTAGAAGAAGAAAAAAAAACCAACAACAACATTGACCTCCTGTCTCATGGCCTGGATGAGACGGTCTTCATTTTCTGAGTTAGATTTAAAGCTCGGTGCTAAAAACAGGGCAATGTCAAGGAGACAGTAAGGCCATGTGACTGTGACGCCGGTCACCTCTCCGAGCAGTGTGGGCTGAGATCTAAAGAATCAGGTATTTCCTTCCTTTCTCCTCCGTCCTGTCCTTTTCCCTCCCTCTCAGGACTACGGGAGCTGATATTTATAGAGCAGCCTCAAAGCGACGACCATGTCCCATCCTCTAAATTCACCCCCAAAAAAAACCTTTTAGTGGCAGATGGAGTGCTTGTTCTGATGGAACATAAGCTGCTTTTTTTTTTTTTTTTTTTCCCCAGTCACTTTTCCTACATTTACATGTATTCGTTTGGCAGACACTTTTATTCAGAGTGACACAACTGAAGTGGATTCCAGTGTAAGCGCAGAGCGGAGGGTTAACACTCTGGTTCGGGAGACATGTAGTGACTCTGACAGTTCTGGGATTTAAACACACATCCTTTTTGATCACTAGTGACTAAAGGGAATGGAACCATTGACCACTGCATATCTCCGCTTGACTTTCTAGCAAGTAGACGTCTCGTTTTTTTTGTTTTTTTTACGAGCCATATTATTAAGAAATTCACACCGCAAGTTTTTCCTCTATGGAAAAAAAAAAAGGGAGATTATATAATCAACTGCTTATTTTAAACCCGAAATAGCCGCTGTAAACATTTTATGTTCTAATTTGCATGGATTACATCATCACCTACAGTACACTGTGTTTATTCTGGGAGTCTGCTTAAAGAAAAAGAGGAAATAAACATTGCTTTTCTTTTTTTTTTGTCTCCACATAGTCCAGAAATAAACAGATCTGTATCACAGTAATGCAAAAAACTTTTGTATTTGATTTGTGTCTAACATGAACGTAGGCTCGATGTCGTCTCAACTGTGAGCTTACCGTCTCCAAACACTCTCTGATAGTTGCGGATCTCCTGCTTGGCTCTATGTAGCTGCTCCTCTAATAACCGTACCCGACCGGCAGAGACGGGTTTAACGGACTGTCCTTCAGGAATCCTGTAGGGAGGACACACAGAGGTACACTGTTACAATTTTGTAATTCTGTCGGGTATTTTCAATCACATGCGTGTTTCGGTAACTAAATAAAGATACGGCCGGTATATACACTTGCGCACTCCTAACCTTAACCTCAGAATTTCTTTTTGATTTTTTAATAAGTACATGCTGTCACACTGGTATCTGCTTCTTATAAAGAGATAAAACCACACACACACACACACACACACACACACACACACACACACACACACACACACACACACTCTCTTTCAGAATAATTGTGTAAAGATACAGTAATTATCTCCAAGTCTGATTTACAAGTGACACACAAGGACACAGTGCGGCATGAAAAAAAGATTAAAATATAAATCAAACAGAAGACAGAGACACGGAGACACACAGAGAGAGAGAGAGAGAGAGAGAGAGAGAGAGAGAGAGAGTACGAGTGCCCTAAATTCTTATAAATCAATTTACTCCTACACAAAGACCTACAAATTGAAGTAATGCACTTAAGCCTTAAGATGCATAAGAGAACTCTCAAATGGTGGCAGCTTTAGAAGACAAAAGACAACAACAACAAAAAAGACATGCTCATGCTTAAGACTTTCGCCTTAGGAAAAGCTTTTTTTTTTTTTTTTTTTAAGTTGTTTTTGTTTTCCATACCCTTCTAAGACTAGTTTCAAGACTAACTCGAATTTTATATGCATTTCAGAAAGGAGATACTGAGAGAGACCTACTGTACTGTAGCCAAGCCTGGTCCATGTGTAAACAGGTATTTTTAAAAAACGAGGGTGGTTTTATGTGTATTTTAAGCTTCCGTCCACATGTAAACTCTGTTTTAGGTCACTGCAAACACACCTTTTGAAGAAATTCTTCCACGGTGAAGATGGTTAGAAAATCTGTTTTTAGTGTTGACGTGTGAACCCGACAAACCGCATTTAGGCTTGTAAAAGTGAGCGCCCACTTTTTGTGGTTCAGATTGTCACTCACTCACTCACTCACTCACTCACTCACTCATCGTCTATAAGACTTTATCCAAAGGGTCTCAAACCTAATCCAGAAAGGGCCAGCTGTAGGCAGACATTCATTCCAGCCAAGCAAAAGCCACTCCTGATTCCACCTTTTTAATTAGTCATTCTTGGCTTTCAATAGACTACCAGGTGCGGCTTCTGCTCGGTTGGAATGAAAACCTGTACCCACACTGGCCCTTTCTGGATAAGTTTGAGACCCCTGCTTTATCCTGTATTCAGGGTCGTGGGAGGCCTGGGGAGGATCCAAGGAGACTTAGGGCTTAAGATCTGGTGCCAATCCATAGCACACACACACACACACACACACTCACACACACACGTATTACGGGCAATTAGGGAACGGCAATTAGCCTAATGTGCCTTTGGACTGTGGGAGGAAACTGGAGTACCCGGAGGAAACTCACCAAGCAAAGTCCATGCACACGTAGCCAAGCCGGGAATCAAACCCGGACCCTGAAGGTGCAAGAGTGCTAACCACTAAACCACCATGCCGTTGAGTGTCAAACAACCATAAATCTAATTTTCATTTGTCAATAAGCTTTTTTATATTGTTCTGATTTTTATATTGTTCTGATTTCGTGACGCTACATTTTTATATTTAAAGGGCCAATTCATTTGACACTCCCACTTTAGTACCTCTTTTGGCATGATGCTTTTTACATAAACTTAATTGTAAAGAATTGTACTAAATTGTACTCTCTCACTCATTGTCTATACCACTTATCCTGTACAGGGTCATGGGGGGCCTGGAGCCTATCCCCAGGGTCTCAGGTCATTAGAGACACACACACACACACACACTCCTTCACATACTATGGGCAATTTGGAAACGCCAATTAGCCTAATCTACATGTCTCTGGACTGTGGAAGGAAACCAGAGGAAACACACCAAGCACAGGGAGAACATAGTGGGTTTCCTCCGGGTAATCCGGTTTTCTCCCCCATCCAAAGACATGCAGATTAGGCGAATTGTGTGATTGTATGTGTGAATGAGTACACCATCCAGGGTCATGTCCCAAGTCTCCTGGGATAGGCTCCAGGCCTCCACGACCCTGTATACAGGATAAGTGGTATAGACGATGAGTGAGTGAGTGTTTAACTTACGCTGACTCTCGACCATAAAAAGACCATGTCGTGCCAATCAACCATCTCCTGAGTTTGATGTCAGAGTGTGATACGGTCCGTGAAAACTTTTTTTTTTCAGCCTTCTGTCTGGCCAACATATCTTTACAATTAGGTTTATATTGCTACCTACTGGATTGGCATGCTTAGACAGCGTGTTATTACATTTTCACGTACTGTGGGCTCGGCCATAAAGAGACAGATTGGAGAAAGAGACTGAGAGGGAATGAGCTGTCTCGACTTGTTTTTAAGAGCAATTAGGCTGCATTCTGTGCAATAAATCTCATGTTATGTACAAAAAAAAAATAAATTGGAAGTGCGCCAGATTACAAACTGAATTTGATTTACTAAACTCCAGGCAATTAACAGCATCTAGTTTTATTTATATACTTATAAATGTCTTGTAGTACAGACTCTATAATTTAAGGCGTATTAATGCCTTCAGACTGTTTACTTGCTCCGATATGAATGGTTATTAATCCATATATCTCCCTGTTAACAAAATATTCATTTTTATTCTTAATCAGGTTTTTTGAAGAACATTTCAGTCAATATGCAGCTTAAAGTGCAGAACACACATCTTCCTACTGGTGTAACGTAGTGTATCTCTATGTTTAAATGTTCTTATCTGTATTTGTAACTGGAGTGGGAGATTTATTTTTTTATTATTAAATGTGACCGTTCTTATTTTTTAAAGGTAAACACTACAAACGTAATTACAAAATGAATTATTTTTCAACAGAATTATTAATATATAGTAAAGAATAATGAAATATAATAAAATCTATTCTAAAAAAAACTGTGCATAAGTATCTTTGCCTTTTTTTTTTTTTAAACATTTGATGGTTTTTATCCAAATGTCTGACACAGATCAAAGCCGTATCTAATTAGATGGAAATTATTTGTTTATAGATTTTCACCATTTTGTCTGGTGTGTCCACACTTTTAACTCGTACTGGATTTATTTTCTACATTCTTGAACAATACTGGATTTTTTTTTTTTTCAAAGCTATGAAATAACACATATGGCATTAGGTAATCAAGGTACAACAGCAGCAGCAAAAGTCAGTTGTTATTTTAAGACATGCAGGTCAGCTGTTCTGAAAGAGTTCTTGCAAGGACGGTATTGTCAAGTGCATTGGCAAAACCTATTACAGCCGTTATGAAGGCGTTACAGAGCATGAGACATCGCAATGTTAACTGTTCAAAGGAGATTACTGCATATTTTACATGCATTTGGTATTATTTTTACAATGTAGTAAGAAATAAAAAACAAAAAAGACTATGGAAGTTAAAGATTTGACTGGATGTACACACACACACACACACACACATACTGTACACATATACTGATCATCCATAACATCCATTACAACATTCTATAGGTTCTTCTTGTGGCACCGGGGTGTCTCTGGCCCCTTGATGATTCCACAAGACATTTGGGGGTGCGCTGTTGTGTCTGGCACTGGGTCCTTTTAGGCTACGGGGTGGGGCTGCCATGGATCGGACTATTTTGCCAAGTGCATCCCTTGGGTGTTCAGTTGGGATTTAAGGAGTTTGGAGGCCAGGTTGTAGGTCTTGGGCTCTTTGCCCACTGAGCCCCATAATGACCTGTTATGCACAGAGTGTTCTGGTGCCTTTCTATCAAGTGTGACTTTTGTGACTTTTTCTGTGGGATCAGATAATGCGCTGGTCTTTGGTCCCCATAAGCATAAATGAGCCTTGGGTGTTCATGATCTTTCTGTCACCATGAAAGAGGAAAGAAAGAGCAAGTGAAAGAATAACTTGAAAAATAAGAAATGGACTGGACAGACAGAGGGGCAGACAGTAAAATCTGCAACAGAGTATTCAGTCTGTTAATTATAGACTGAATGTTTCTGCCCAAAACAATGCCCTCCCCAAAACACACACACACGCGCGCGTGCATATACACTGCTGATGGTCCACTACAGATTATGCTTTAATAATGTATGAATCACATCAAGAACAATAGGGTATCATAGATACATGACAATGGGGAAACATTATGCAGAATATGTGTCTGGGCTTATTGTTTTTCGAGTAAGGCGGCTGATATAACAGCCCCAGTGTTTGTTTCCTCTCATTTAACAGCCAGAGGAAAAAAAATAATAAAATCCCTGCTTCGTATTGACTTTTGCAAAAAAAAAAAAAAAAAAAAAAAATTCCATTTGATATGTTTGTGACACGCTCCAACAGGTGCATAGATTTCATGGTGGCGTGCTGCAACCCCATGCTGTAAATGTGTTCTGTGCTAATCATTCCCAAACCCTGCTGCTTCCTAGAGTACAAATGAGGACGCATTTCGGCCGTCGATAAAAATTATATCCATTAGTTGGAGAAATGAGCTTGCGTGGACCACAGACTTTTATCAGAATTAGGGACATGCAGTGAATTTCAGGGAAATGCTGAACAGTGTTTTATATTTGCAAAATACAGCGAATAGGAACCTTGCATTTACATACATGAATATCCGGACATAAATAATGTAATGTCCTTTACAGTACATGGTAGGGAGCTTTCACACATTCCTGAACCAAATTATTCCAAATTGAAATGATTGTGGGTTTCCTCTGGGTACTCCAGTTTCCTCCCACAGTCCAAAGACCTGCAGATTAGGCTAACTGGTGTTCCCAAATTGCCTGAGTGTGTGTGTGTGTGTGTGTGTGTGTGTGTGTGTGTGTGTGTGTGTGTGTGTGTGTGCCATGACTACAGGATAAAACGGTATAGACAACGAGTGAGTGAGTGAGAGTTAAATGATTGTTCTTGATATAATCTTTAACATTACATGCCTTAATCTTCTACAGATTAGCTATGACATACTATATTACAAATAGCAGAGTAAATCATAGGAAGACTATTAATTTGATTCGCTTAGATTTTCAGGACTTGCAGTTTAAATTGCTGTCTGATTTGTCTCATACTGTACAGTACATCTATATTTCATACAGGGTTAAAAGCATTAAAAGTATTAAAAAGTATTTAATAAGCATTGACAATGTGATATAAATGCTGGCAATGTTCTGCTCCAAACTCCAGTCCAGTAGGAGGCATTATTGCACCAACCACCCACAAACTAAAAAGAAAAAAGATGTGAAACTCTTCTTATTAACATTTAAATCCAGTTGCTGCAAAATGTCATGTCATGTACCTTTAACATGGAGTACTGGAGTATTGGAAAATAAGAATTCAGTGAACAGTTTAGGGCCAAACCACTTCATCCTTTCTATTTAAGTGCACTACGTTTAATAGTGGAAATAAAGCATTCTACCATCCTACCTAGAGCACTTGATCTCAATTTGGAAAGCAGCTGCATCACTCCAACAACATGGCCGGTCATTACCATGTAATCATAATGGTGCAAGTGATTATTGCTGACTGTATAAAAAGAACAGAACTGGACAAAACCTCGGTAGGTTTTCTGAAGAATGGTTTTGAACCTCAACTATGGGAGCTCTAGTCATCCCCATCTTGGCAGAAGCTGATCCCATGTAAACCCCAGAGTGACGGTGGGCCTTCAGCCAGCACCTCTTACAGTGTGCCAGCTCCTCACTCGAGCAAAACACGACGTTCAGCATTCAGCACCACGGCCAGCTCCGTTACGAGCAAGCGATGGGCAGGACGCCTTAAATCTCCACGGCTGGCAACACAAAATCGCTCACTGTTCCGGAGTTGTCAACCCCTTATAATAAAGAAGCAGCCTAGAAGGAGCTCACGTCAAAGCTCGACCGCTTCCTCTCTTTCAGCCTCAGCCAGCCTGGCTCGTCGACTGACCGTCAAGAAGGTCCAAAGACATGGGTGTGTCTAAATATAAATCATTTCACAACATGCTTCATCTATCTTATTTCCCAGCAATACAGTATGCCGTATTACAAGAGAGTATTTAGCTCCTGTTATAACTTACAGTATGTTATAACACCGTTACACACTCACTCCCTTAACAGCCTTAATTTTCTTCTCTATCTTAATAAGACGATAAAACACTTGTTTTAATGCTTTAAAGGCTCTCCTGTGACGGAGAATTTATTTGCTCATAAAATGTTGAGCATTTCATTAATGGTTAACAACCAGTAAACAGAAAGCTTCACAGTATTAAGTATGAGCCCAAATTATTTAAAACAGTAATCAAATAACATAACAATCGGCGCACATGACTCGACAATACTGGCAAGACTCCGTAATTAGTGAATATCCATAATCATAATCAGTTCAGAGAGGAAGTGACCTGCGGGATTAGCAGAGGTCATGCTGGACATCCAAAGAACAACACCGATGCTGGTGCGGAGGAAAAGTGTCCTTGGTGTCTTTTACCGTTAGATTAAGTGTCCTCAATACAAGCCCTCGATGATATCATAGTTCAAACGCGTACTTTGATATAACCCATTGATTTGTCTTGCAGCCAGCACTACAGTCAGAAAAAAAAAATCAATCAACACCTTCGATCAATCAGATGCACAATATTCAATAGTGCTGTGTGAAAAGGTCACAAACAGACATGTGACATGGACTTAAAATTGACATCCTGACACTACATCAGGAAATGGGGAAGGACTACAGCCACAAAAATGTTATTTACGGTTTTGATTTCAGCTGTGATATGAATGTGTGTGAAGGAATGCCATATGGTGTTTCCAGACAGACATTTTTTTTTATGGCGCCACTGCTAGAGAGTTCGTGTTAAAATCCAATCAGGCACCATGAAGAACCTGCTGCTTATACATATGTATGTTGAATGTGTGATCTGATAGGACTGCAGAGTGTGCGCATACACACACGTGCACACACACACACACACACACACACACACACACACACTAGGGGCGCACTTTAAAGTAAGTGCTTGGATCTTCTCCTTAACACACACACATATATATATATAAATGGAAATGCAAAAGTGCCCGAGGATTGCTGGGAATAAAATGCTGCTGTATGACCAGATTATTACATTGAAGCGGAGCGTTCGGGAATGTCTGGGCCACAGTGTGTTTATGTGTGCGGTTGGGTGGGTGCTCCCGGGTGCGCAAGTGCGAAACAGCTGACGCAGCAAAACGCCAGGACGGAGGGAATGAGTTTGAGTTAAGGATTTCATTTCATCAAAACACGGTTAAGATGGTAAGATGGTAAGATGGACCGTCCCTGTCCGGAGAAGGCTGCCGAGGTAGGCACAATTTCCTACACAGCGCTTGTGCCCCCGAGATAAAATCTGTCCGGTTCTGAGGGCAGCATAAGGACAGCTGTCTTCTGAGAGTCCTTAGTCTGGAGAAATTTAAAGGAGAATGTGATGCAAGGTGATCGTATAATTCTGTCCACGAAAAGTTCACTAGAGTTCACATTTGTGCTGAGCAGTACATTGCAGTTACTTTTATCTATCTATCTATCTATCTATCTATCTATCTATCTATCTCTAACTCATAAAATCTGACCGCCTTATGTTTTTTTTTTTCATTTTCAATCCTGGTACTTAATGGTACTATGTAGCAAAATGGTGAGAAGAAGGGGCCTCCGAGTGGCGCAGTGGTAAAGCGCTCGCCCTATGATCGCTGGTTCGGTTCCCGGGTGATGCTGTAACCTCTCACAGCCGAAGGTCTAGAGAGAGCTGATTGGCCGAGCTCTCTCAGAGGGGAGGGATGAGAGGTACTTAGTGCTCCCACATTAAT
>JAQMYL010000020.1:12118976-12133665 GCA_030014365.1 Clarias pachynema
TGCTCAAGGGCCCAACAGTGGCAACTTGGTGGTTGTGGGGTTTGAACCTGGGATCTTCCGAACCGTAGTCCAGTGCCGTAACCACTGAGCTACCCCTGGCCCTTAACACTCCAATACTCAAATAATACTATATGAATATTCCAATGTCATTTGGCTTCTTGTCAGATTTCCTATAAAAAAAAAAGTGAATCAATTCTGTCACTTGTTTTTAGTAGTCATCTTGGTTAATTTACTTCTCTTCGGCTAGTTAAAGGTCAAATTACAACGTGCACAGCCAGGTACATAATGTCTATACACTATAATAGACGTTTATGTGATTGAGTTTTGTGATGCACAAACCTGTTATAGTAAACATTATTGACACCACTGAACAGCTTTACAGCTGCCTATAATGGTGATCTGCATTGTGCTTTTGATTTCCCCATATGAGAGGATGTGAGTCTTTCAAGCACGACAACAATGTTACAAAAACCTCTTACTATAATTCACGCTTTCAACAATGTTCAATTTGTTATAGTAATGGGACGACTGTTGCTAGGCAACTGGAAAATTGGGAGGCAGAGCATAAATAGTTAATGATGGATGTCTAAATAAATAAATTACACTTTGTCATTAAGTATTAGGGATGGGAATCACTAAAATTGCGATTCTAAAAGTATCATGATTTTCCCGATTAGATTATAGAATAGCACATTTTCCACCGATTTTATCATCATTTAAAAAAACATGAATGATTAATTAAATGCAGCCCGTTCTTACAACAGTTTTCTCACTTAAAAAACAAACAAACATGCGCAGCATTTCAACTGTCCAAACTGACTTTATATACAAGAGTTTAACATTTTACCTGAAATTAACTTAAACAAAAAGGCTACACTTTTACAGAGGAGCATGCATCTCTGTCATCCGCCATAATTATTATTTCTAAACATGAAAATGAAAATGTGTAAAATGGTTTAGAGTGCACCACCTGTAGGATTATAAAAAAACAGCGATGTTTTTTTTCTTCTTTTTTTTCCCCTCAAATGCCTCCAGAAATCTCAAAAGTCAACTGGACAGGGAATGCGGATTGTGTGGCTGTTGGCGGGGTTTTGAAACTGTGTAATGAGTGTGCTTGAGACCGATATGCGCACAGAGTTTTGGTAAAGTGGTATAGTGCTCGCCCCATCATCCGGAGATCGCTGATTCGGTTCCCGGGTGATGCTGTATCCTCTCGCAGCCGGATGTCTAGAGAGAGCTGATTGGCCGAGCTTTCTCAGAGGGGCGGGATGAGAGGTGCTCCCACATTAATCACGGCTCTATAGCCAATCAGGGGCGTCTGTGAGCTCACGCAAGCGGAAGGAGCGGATAGCGCTTTCCTCCGAGTGTGTTACACCGCCCCTAACGGTGCGTGAGCGAGCAGTTCGAAAAGATGCGGTTGGCTGGCGTCACGTGGCTCGGAGGAAACACGCGATAGTCTTCGGCCCTCCCGGCTGAGTGGTAGTACAGTAGTAGCCTTAATGTGTGAGCCCCCTAGTGACGGGGAGGAATTGGACACGACTAAAAATTAGGGAGAAAATTGGGAAAAAAATCCCCCCAAAAAATTTAAATGGTGAGAAGAATGAACCATGGAGGTGGTGGACAGTCCTGCAAATCTCATACGTTTCTCTTTACGCCTCCACTTATTCGTCTTTATATAAATATAAATATGTAATAGCTAATCAATTGCTCCAGGGGACAAAAAATCCCAAATAGAGCTAAATGGAAAACTAGTATGCTATGTAGGGTGTGGAATCCCCAGTTCCAAACACCAAATAGTGTCCTTGCTCAAGGGTCAGGGAGGAATTTGGGATTTAGCCTCGTGTTAGAAGCTAGATAGCTCGTAGCTCGCATTACCCAAGGACAAAGGGTAGGTAGACTCACGCTCACTTTAACTAGCAGTAATGAAAGAACAATTCGGAGGTTCAATTCCCGTCTCTGTGTGGACGGAGTTTGCATGTTGCACGGGGTTTCCTCTGGGTTCTTTGGTTTTCTCCCACAGTCCAAAGACATGCAGATTAAGCTAACTGGCGTTCCAAAATAATCCTGTAGTATGTGAATGAGTGTGTATCAGTGTGTGCCCTGCAATGGATTAATGGATCCCAATGGATCCCTATCCCGCCTCATGCCCTAAGTCTCCTGTGATAGGCTCCAGGCCTACATAGATATAGATGATAAGTGACTGAGTAAGTGAGTGTTAAAGACTACAAAACATTATCAAATAATCGCTTTTTTGTTTGTTTTTTTTTGGTTAAAAGTGCCACCGTGACTGGTTTTAAATGTGGGTTTTGTCAGGCAGCTGCTCTCCCCTCTTTCCAAAACTGCAGACCGTACCGACATACAGTACAGTACTTTCACTCCTGATATGAACCGATATGATTTTAAAACAATTGAAGGCAATTTCCATTAATAGTTTCTTATTCATTAATTTCAGATTTTCAGATAAATACAGTAATCAAGAGCAAAATCATCAGCATGGTAAGAATAATTGCAGGGAAAAATAGGCATTAATAACTTTGATAAACACACTTACGCATGTGTAAACATAAAACAGATGATGGGTAATGAGATTTAGTGTCTCTGAAATGTATTTTCTCCTCTCCATTTACTTCTTTCCTCTGATCAAGCCTCGGCTGAAAGCATTCCTTTTACTGGCTCATAACCACCAAAAAAACTCCTGCATAAATTACGTCGCGTTTCATGTGGATCGTATGAGAGCCGGGTCGTATGCACATGACACATAAATAAGCTTGTTTCACACAGCTGGGGCTGATTTATCATTTGCAGTCAAATCACTATGTTTCATGAATCAGATGTCATTTTATGTGGCATTCTCTCTCTCTCTCTTTCTCTCTCTTTCTCTCTCTCCTCTCTAAGAGGTCAGTGAGAGATGTAGTTATGATCAGAGTCGGTCTCTCCTCATGTCATTCCCTTGTGGCTTGTCTCATCCATCTCTCGCTCCCTGCTATCATTCCCTCAACCCACCTTCCTCTCCCTTTGGCATCTCCTCGATCTCTTTACTCTTCATCCATCACTCTGTCGCTTCTTCTGCATTTAAACACATACTCTACGCTCAGGTCTCACACACTTCCACGCCCTGACCAAGGCCTTTACACTGAACACACATTGATCCTTCCCTCCTCTGGTCATTTGAAGTACCCTGGGGTTCGTACTCTCAGTGACTTACAGCTTTTCTCATTATGGGTATGAATATTAAAAATGTCTGCATAGGTCTACAGTTACATAGTTAAACCGTGTGTATATTTGAGAAATTCAAGGACTGCACATTGCTCAGTGATCCTGGATTGTGTAAATAAATAATCAAATAAGATTAATCCATTAAAAGAACAAAAATACACTTTTTTAACAGATTAGTAAATTTAAATGATTTGGCAACACACCTTTACCTTTGCTCTTAAAGTTATAACTTAAATATGGAAATTGAGACACATTTGGTTCGGATGGTCAATAATTTTTTATACTGCTGTTCCCTGGTCCTGTGTAGGGGCTGGACGACAAGGGAACATGGGGAACAAAGCAGGGGGCACCCTAGATATACACACAGTCATAATCATGCACTACAGGCACATTGGCAAAACTACAGTATACTATCGGCTTGGGAGCAGGGGTAGCTCGGTGGTTAAAGTGTTGGACTGCTGGTCAGTAGGTCCCTGGTTTAAGCCCCAACATCACCAGGCCACCAGGCCCTTGAGCAAGGCCCTTCACCACCAAGAGCATCGATACAATCGGGTATCAAGCTGGCAACCTGACACCGTAATTAACTGCCACAGAAACAACAGATGACTATGGGAAGAAATCTTGAGACTCAACAGGTAACTCATCCTCATTTGGGTGATATCCGATAGCATAGGATAGGGATGGGGGATATGGTCCATCCACGTGCCATCCGGCACATTGGGCGTTGGATACTCCCCATCTTGGAGGGTTCACGGTAAAGTCTGGCCAGATCGTGAAAGTGTGTGAGATCTGAACGTAGAGTATGTATTTAAATGCAGAAGAAGCGTCAGGGTGGTGAGTATCCTACACCCAATGTGCCGGAGAAAACGTGGATAGACACTATCGCTCTACCCCTTTCCTATGCTATCAGATATCACCCAAATGAGGTTGGGTTCCCTGCTGAGCCTGGTTCCTCTCAAGGTTTCTTCCTATTGTCAACTCAGGGAGTTTTTTCCTTGCCACTGTCGCCATTAGCTTGCTCATCATGCACCAACTGATGGTTACAGTCTATATGTTCTAATTCATTTACATATATTTTTTATCCTGTAAAGTTGTAATTGCAACAACGACCATTGCTAAATCGCTAGTCTGGCCTCTGTTCTATAAGCATGGATTTTTATGGGTACTGTTCTTTCTCTTGAAAGTCCAAAACCCAGAGAAAAAAAAATCCATGCTTACAGACCAGAGGCAAGACTCGAACCCCCAACCCTGGAGATGTGAGGCAACACTAATCCACCATGACTCCCCTGCTCACAGATTAAAACTGACTTAAAGTCCATTGTTACTGTGCTAGCATCCTCTAATAATTTACATACTTGATGAGATTTCAACCATGTATCCCCTTGCTCAGGTAGTAAATATAATGGCCAAACAATTTACTCAGTCACATCAAGCTGGTTTTCCTTTTATATGCAGTATACTGTATATATATATATCTCTCTGAAAAAAGTGAGAAACCATTGCAATTTCCTCTTAAGTCAGCATCTCCTACAAGTATGGCAATCATTTCATTACTGTGTCTGTTAAATTTCAGCACAAACATACCTCATTCTGCTTTATGAGATACTGATTAGGTGATCACCTGAATCACATCTTATTTAACGAGGAAAAGTAAAAAAAAATGACTGCTGTGATCATGACTCTCCGCTTGGATTGTGACCAGCTGGACAGCAAGACCAGCACTAGAGGCACCTCAACGGTAACTGGAATATTAAAAATAACCATTGACCATGCAGTAAACGTCATGTTGCTTCCATCCTCAGAACAAGGTCAAACAGCAGACACTGGGGAGAACAAATGTACACACTGACAAAGGGATGGAAATAATTCTCTACTGACAGGAATGACCACTCTACAACTCTACAACTCACTCTACAACTGTAGGATGTCATTAAGAGACCTTCAAACCCAAGGCCATCTAAAGCTGATGGGTGAATTGGAAGGTGAGGACGATTTAAAACAGTCTCCAAGAAGCATGGCTGAAGACAAAAGCCCTTGATTATTAAGAGGTAAAGAAGAGCCAGGATGGGATTTTCAAAAGACCATAGGAACTGGGCCATGGAGAACTGGACTGTAAGGTCATCTTCTGTGATGAGTCCAATTTTCAACCTCGGCCAACACCTGGGGGTCTTATGGCTTAGACAAGGACCTGGAACGGCTACAAGCCACAGTGTCTCGCACCAACTGTGAAATGTGGAGGAGGATCAATGATGACCTTCAGTAAGGCTGGTGTCTTGGAGGCTGGAGATTTGTCTTTGTGAAGGATGCACGAATCAAGGTTATCCTGCAAGAATGTTTGAACCCTATTGAAAACCTTTGGAATGTGGAAGATGGATGTCGTAAGCCATCAATATCTGAGATGCTCAAACTGTTGTGCCAAGCGTGACATGAATTTACTCAATGTGAAAAACTAGTGGAGAGCATGTACTGTATATACAGTACTGTGCAACAGTCTTAAAAAGTCTAAGTCTGGTTTGAAGTACCAATCAAAGGTTTGGACACAAGTTTTGATTTATTTTCTATGAACAATACTGGATTTTTTTCAAAACTATGAAATAACACACATAACATTAGGTAACTAACTAACTAACAAACAGCAACAACAACAACATCAGTCAGTTGTTAAGACACGAAGGTCAGCTGTTCTGGAATAGTTCTTGCAAGAACAGTATTGTGTCAAGTGCATTTGCAAAACCCATCAAGCACCATGATGAAACTGGCTCTCATGAAGACCATCCCAGAACTGGTACTGTATATATAAAACCTGATAAAGAATGTTGTGAAATGTAGAATAAAAATGATTAAAATTTTGTTTAGGTCATAACAGATGGAATTTGCCAGTCAAAGGCGCCATGGGGTGTAATTATTCTTTATAATAAACAGTAAATATAGGGATGAATACAGATATAAATAGGAGGCATAAGCATTATAATTAAAAAGTTTTCACATGGCATCTGGTTAAGGGTAGGTGTGTGCATCTAGATTATGATCCCACAAGGCACAGCAACTTCTTATCTTATTTGAAACACTTTCAAGTCAACTTGTTTCACTTAGCTGCTTAAAGACCACAATGCTTCTTTAAAACATTAATGAAGTACGTCAGTCTCCTACATGGGGTCTTGCAGTGCATGATTTTCCATCCATGTGAAGACCGTGTTGTGGTTTCTGGTAATAAACAGTACTGATCTTAGTACTGATCTTAGCACCACTCCGGTTGTCACTTTAAAATAATGAACACGGAGTTCCACAAGTGCTATGAATATGCTGGCATGTCTTTTAGTCTTATATCTATTAATATTTATGAGACCCGTCTAGAGAAACACTTGAGTGGGAGGTTTTTGCTTTCAAGTGACCATTAGTGAGCTGTCAGATGTAAAGGTACAGTGCAGTGTGTAGCATTTAAACCATTCCTTTATGAATTCTTTTGAAGTTACTGATTAGTCAGGGTCACCGTACTTTAAATTAGGCTACTATTCGGGTTACGTTCTGGGAGAAACCAATGATATTTAGGAGGAATAAAAATATATACATGAAAAAACTGTCATGCACAGCTCTCTAGTTGAAATCAATGATGGTAGAGTGATGTAGGCGTGATTACACATCCTGAGATCCTTTTGTATTTAAGATTTACACTTCAGACTTGTGCCCACTCTGTGATTTAATACGAATACAGCTACAGATATTTGGATCACTACACAGACAACAGATACAGATAGTGGCACTGTATTGTATTACACTACTATTAGACATATGGTGTTACTAAAGGAAGATCACTGGCATAAATAAAGCACCGCTTTGGTTTGTGCATGCTTTATAGCTGTTTGTGAATAAGAATGGTGTATCAGATAAAAAAGCCGAACAGCCGCTAAACGTTTTTCTGCCTGACTGAGTATTTTTGCCCAATGAACAGATGGAAAGAGAAAACTTAACACTGACACAAGAACCATTTGGCAAGATGGGAGAATAAATTATCCAACTATGTGCATTCGTAGATGAAATGAAATTGATTGCATACTTGCATACTTGGTAGTGTGCTAGAAGAGAGCTGTTCACTATATTAGGATCACAGTGGACCAGAGTAAAAGAGAGAGATCATAAGAACTGGTCATTATTATTATTATTATTATTATTATCTAATGCTGTCAAATGATTCAAAATTTTAAATGAAAAAATGCAAGACAAACTGATTAGAGGAAACAGATTATGCATTTTTATAATATCTCAAACAGTTAGATTTAACAAATATCAAATTAAAATCTCCCAAATAGGTAGTATTGGGTGTGGAAACCCACCGACAATCGGGCTTGAACCCGGATCCTCAGATCTCAGAAAAATCAATAACCCAGAGTCTGAGCCACCACGCCCACATCTTGCTTTTTATGTCTTCTTGTAAAATAAAAAAAAATATATATATATATATAAATAATGCATTACTATTGACAGACCATTATTAACATAATATTGTAAAGTACCCTTTAATATACAGCATTATATCCTTTGTAATTGCAGTAACTTCTGAAGACCAATAGAAACAAGGTCCTTCAATTTATTTTTTCATTTAACAAAATTGACTCTTTTTTTAAATCACTATTAGTTTTGTTTGTTTGCTTTTACTTTTACAGAATGTTGACTGTAATTTAGCGGTGTGCATATACTGTCACACTTAACAATGTAAAATAGGTAGAACAGATGAAGTGATTGACACTGGTTATCCCATTACAATCCCGCCTTTTTAGTGAGCGGGAAAATTCGGCAGCTGAGAGTTTAGTGTACAGATCTGAATGACTTTGATAAGGGTCAAAATAAGGGTGATTGCTAGATGACAGTCTTTGTGGTGTTCCCTGTATGCAGTAGTTAGAATAGGGTCACATGAAGGACAACCAGTGAATCGGCAACAGAGTAATGTCTGTCCAAGGCTCATTGATTGAATCACTTATGTGGGGAAGACTTAGCACTCTGGATGCACGATGAGATTAAGGCAAGCTGGCAGAGGCTGTGATTCTCTGGCCAATGTTCTGCTGGGAAACCCTTGGGTCCTGACATACTGTACTGTATGTGTGGATGTTACTTTGACACGTAACATACTGTACCTAAACATTGCTACAGACTAAGCACACCCCTTACTGCCAATGGTATTCCCTAAAAGTAAAAGTAGTGGCCTCTTCAGCGGCATAATGCTTCCTGCCACAGTACCAAAAATACATCAGGAATGGTCTGAGGAATATGACAAAGACTTTTCGATTAGTTGCGCAATTCACCAGATCTCAATCTGCTTGATGATTTGTTGGATGTGCTCCACAAACAAGTCTGATCCATGGAGGCTCCACCTTGGATTCTGCTTTAGTGAGAATCTGTTGCTAAATTCCTCTTGCCCAATACCACAGCACACCTTCGGCTGTCTTTTGGAGTCCACAGGGGACCTACACTACACTATATTAGGTTTATATCTTATAGTACTGTTTGGCTTAGTGGTCAGCAGTGTTGGCTTGCACGCCATTGGATGGGGGGTTTGAATTTCATCTCTGATCCTGCATGTGTGGAGTTTCCATGTTCTCCATTAGGAACTCTTGTTTCCTCCCAGAGTCCAGAGACATTCACAGAAGATGGTTGATTGACACAGTTACATACATAACATAGATACATATATACATAGACGGCTTAAAACTGCAGAAATCTGACCTTGCCATGTACCTCCAGAAAATATGAAGGCTAGCAATATTTGCCATTTTTGGACAGAAAGAAAGAGAAGTGTTGCTGTTGTCCCACCCTAACACAAGGGGAATCACTGAATCACAAGATATCTTCATAACACAGTAGGACTTACTGGGCTAACTCAAGTGTTACAAAGTATATACAGTATGCGCATATGAACACAACCGGAGAGGCAGGGTTTCAAGATGCTAGAGCTTTTTCCCTGTCAGCACTATTCTGCAGTTTGTGTGTGTGTGTACGTGTGTGTGCGTGTGTGTGTGTGTGTACACCAGAAGAAAGCCAATGGCTTAAAGATGACGGACAGCTGGCTAACGGTTTCCATTACACCTCGTAACACTCTGATAAGGGTGATGTACACACAGGCTTCTCAGTGGAGTGTGTGTGTGTGTGTGTGTGTGTGTGTGTGTGTGAGAGAGAGAGGGAGTGAGTGTGTGTGTGCACTCTGTTTAAGTATGTAAGGACAGTTGAAGGGCAGAAATATCTGGTTCTCATTAGACACAGAGATAAGCTTCAAAATCCAAAGCTGACTAGATGTTTAATTTATTATTATCATTAATATTATTATTAATAATAATAATAATAATAATAATAATAATACTTATTTTTCCCTATGATTTCAGCACCAGAACTATATCCACCATGCTAGTGGGTAAATGTTTAAGCCAATGAAACAGCATATACTGTATGTAGTCAAGGGTTCACATCACCATGCTTTAGATTTAATCTTAACCTTTTAGTCAGGTGTGGAATAGATCTGTGTGTAAATCTGCCCTTACAAACATCATTACAGTTATTACATTACGTATCAACAATCAATACTGAAACCTCATCATACACTTGATAAGCATATCAAACCGGATCAAGTTTGAATACGAGGGGTGTTCAAATCAAACCGGGACTTTTGATAACACAGTTATGAGTGTTATAAAAACTTCCCTCATTTCTCTATATGATCCCGTTACACTGTTAATACACTTATCCCAGTGTTTCACCAGTGCTTGAACACCATTTAGGTAGAAAGTTTTCTCAGGACACCAGAGCCATGATCGGATTGCCTGCTTTGACGTTTGAATCACTCGCCTCCCAGGAACTGCTTTAATCCCCCAAACATGTCAAAATGGCTCAGAGATGTATCAGAACTGTATTTGGGATGTGGCAATAACTCCTAGATGAGACCCTGTAATGTGCAGGTGGAGTTAGGGAATGATTGTGTGTACAGTTCTTACATCCCTCTTCTGCAAGCTGGGAACAAGTTATCTGTCGATTTTCAAGGATCAGGTGCTCCACTCGCTGAACGTTCATGGGAACAACTGCTTTGGGCTCCGAGCCACTTTGGCCAGGATCATCATTCACAGACGTATGGTCTTGTTTAAAACGTTTGCACCATTTAAATGTTCCACGTTTTAAGAATCTCATCACCATACTGTGCTTGAAATATTCTGTAAAGGTCAATCGGTTTTAGGCTTTCATTCAAAAGGGGCTCCTGGTTCGACATGAATGCCTCTCGTAGCATATCAGCAAATCGACAGACTACAAACCAAAACAGGCTTAAGGTCATAACCGAAATGAAGAAGATGAAATGGAAACAGCAAGAAAGATTTCTCAGAGTTGCAAACAACTGGGCCTCGTTTATTATATTATATTTTGGTAAATCTGAGTATACTTTAAATGGTTCTGTATTCCAAACTAAGCTAATCATTTTCACCATAGACCAGTTCCAGTCTATATTAATAAAAATATACTGTATATATTTTTACAAACTATTTCAAAAGCATTCAAATTACACAAAAGGTGAAGTAAAAACATTAAAGTTTAATATTAAACCCTATACTGTACCCAGATGACTGTAAACACCAAGCACCTCAGACTGGAAAACTGCTAAGTTTACAGAATATCGTGCGCCTGTGCACCCTCCCTGATGTCATGTACTGTAGGTACAGTAAGGCAGAAGGCTATGTATCACAAGAAAGCCAACTCTGGCATGCCGCACACTAGGGATTACACTGCGCCATGCACTGTACCGCATCATCACTTAGATACTGTAGAACGCTGGATAAAAGTGACTCACATGCTGTCTGAGCTACTGAGGGCATTGGCATTGGCATTGTTTCCTAATTGAATGACTAGACATAATTGTCTTGACTTATGGACTGGTTTTATTAGTATGTTGTCAGCACTTTGGGACTTTAAAATGTTACGTTATTATAATGTTACAATGTCGGTGCTAAAACAGAGTAGTACCTCGATGTAATTTATATTAACAGTTGTGATGATTATGGCTAGGGTTGCCAGATTTCATGTTACAAAATAAAAAGAAATGTAAATATATACTGTACATTTAAGCTGCATTGATAAATTAGGTTTTAAATCACATCTATGTCGAATCTGATTGGTATCACATGATATTAATGAATTTTCCAGAAAAGCAGGTCTAACAACGTGGCTACAAATTTTGTTTTAATGTTTTAATGTAGATACAATCACACTACACAACACAAACATTTTGTAAAACTGTTATACATGCAGTGTTGGAATAAAGAAATGCATACCAAACTGGATAGAGGAAACAGATTATGTAGTTTTATAATATTTCTAACATTAACATATGTTAAATTAAAATCTCTCAAATGGGACCAGCAGTGGATGAGTAGTACAGGGTGTGGCAACACACCGACAGCACGGCTCGAATCTGGATCCTCAGATCTGAAAAACCGACAACCTGGAGCCTGAGCCGCCTGAGCCACCACTCCCACATGTTATATCTAAAGTATTCTTGTAAAAATAGCTCCTCTTGAAGGTAGCTCAAGCATACAACTTACAACAGTTTCATCCAAACTTCCATCTAGAAGCTTGCCGATCCGCACACCTGGTGATCTTATTATCCGCATTAAACGTGCCGTTATCAAACATAGCCGCGTAACAGCACTGCGATTATGGGAAGCCATAAGGGTCAAGCTTGGTCATATGATTAATTTTGCGTAAAAAAAAAAAAAAAACTGGTAATAGACTATTTTATACCATTATTGTATAAAATGTATATACAGTACTAATCAAAAGTTTGGACACGCCTTCAAATTCCATGGTCTTTCCTAATTTTTTATATTTCTACAATGCATGAAGGCATCCAAAATAATCAATAATCTCCATTGAACAATTAGGATTGAGATGTGTCTGATAGATAGATAGATAGATAGATAGATAGATAGATAAAAGCGATTTGTAATGGTTGCTATGGTAACATTTCCTTTAGGAAGGAGTCTCCAGTGTCAGTGTTTTGTAACATTCTTAGGTAAAGTTATAACTTTGAGGCTTCTAATGAACATTTTCAGATAATTAATAAAATATATATTAAAAAAAAAGAATAAACAAACTGCAGATGCTCGTACATTAAATGTCACTATAAACAAATTAAATGTGCCATTCATAATGTAATTAGAAATGGTTCATCGGTACATTGCTCAGGGATGTGATGTGGCTAAACAATATTCAAACCCCCAAAATACACTGTGCTTCATTACTTACTTATTACTGTATCAGGACTTTTGGTTGCAACTTTTATATAAAGTTACAGGATTATACTGTACATCTGATCAAGGATTTATCTTCGGAACAACAACATTTACATTGGAACACTGTCCTACCTCAGAGCCTGTGCCATCCGCCGCAGCTCGTGGTTCTGCTGTTTGAGGCGCTCGAGTTTGGTGAGGATGTTGGCGAGCTCTCGTCGCGTGTGTGTGGTTTCATGCGTGTGCTGGCTCTCACGCACCAGATGGCCGCCCATAAAGAAGAGCAGCATCGCCCAGGCTAACAGCACCAACGCCACCCAGCGCCATGATGTTGTCCACAACCGCATGTTGTCCCTCGTCCACGTTCGATTCACTCACAACACCAAGACATAACGGAGGATGCAGAGACGGGGTGTGTGTGTGTTTCGCTGTATTTGTCGTCCGTCCGAGACAGCTCTGATCAGCACGGGGACATTGGGGAGAAGAGAAGCCGTTTTTTAGGGACAAGATAGTTCTGTGAACACTTTGAGGACGACGACAAAGAGGACAATGTAAGACAGTAGCAGGATCACAAAGGGGACATTGTGGAGTGAATGCAAATAGTGTGTGCCAGTTTTTTTTGTTTTTTTTTTGGCTCGTTTGTCAAAATTGGCCTAATTTAGTTAGGACTGAACATCATGGGGTCAATAAAACAAGGAGGGTAGGAACGAGCGACTGCTACGGGGCAGACATGGTTCTTGTTACTTGGTGCGTTTCAATGATTTGTGCTGAAGGTGAATTTGTTCTCATGCATGTTAATGTGGACATTGTAAAAAAAAAAAAGTAAAAATAGAGTAGGCTAGGTACACGTCATAATGCTAATTTTATTTTATTTTTTCATTTATTAATTTATTTATTTAAAGCTGCAGTTATGGCGTTGCTTGCTCTTTTTTTTTTTTTTTTTGGATTGAGTTGATTAAGGACAAGTCGTGCATTTATATGAGTCTTCTTCTTTTTGTTTGTTTATGAGATCTAGAGGGACATCATGGAGGAAGTGGGGTTTGAGGTTGCTTGCCCAGTGTGTTTGGTTTCGCTATTCATCCATGTCCACTTTAATTATCTGATGGACATCATGCATAAAATGGATGCTTGGAGTGATATCTGTTTTTTTTCCGTCTTTCATGGACACAGCTGTCTCCGATTCTTTCTTGTCTGTCCTCCACTGATTGGATCGTCTTGGCGTGGGGCACTAAGAAACAAATAATGCAGATTAGGGAATGGATGAAGGATGGTGTGTGTTGGATTTTTCAGTTTTGTCTTTCTTTGTTTTTTGGATTGTCCTTCCGTGTCCACTTTACCCAGCATGGCATAGGACACCTAGAACATGACGTGTGAGTCCAGGATGGGTCGATGCTGTTCTGTCCAGCAGATTCGTGTTAGATTAGAGATTATTGCTGTTTAGTCGTTCGCTAAATGGTTGGAGCTGATGAGAGCACCAGATGAGGAGATGGAGATTATCTGCTCACACGCTCGCTTCGGTTCGGATCGGCGTCTCCTGAGTGGACAGATGTGGCATCTCCGAGTTATAATACCTGTCCGAACACAGAATGATGGGAAATGCGTTATTGATGGACAACAACTCGTGCAATAAATGCAACGTCACTGAATTATCGACTTTCTTCATTTGTCTCCCTTTTCTTCACCCTCTTTTCTTTCCTGTCTCTGGATCGTCCTCCCGTCCTCCCCCTCTCCCTCTAAATCCGTCCCCTCTGTTTATTTTTTCTGTCCTGCTTTCTTTATTCTTATTTTACTCTTTTGCTTTCCTCCTTCAACCCTCCCCTCGACGATGATTCATCCGTCTCAGTGTGCACACACACACACACACACACACACACACACACACACACACACACTCACTCATACACACTCTGTCAGGACTGAGAGTTCATGCTGACTCATATTGTGTCTCAGTGGGACGAGCTGTCAGTCCACACATTGAGCGCATCTACCTCACTGCTGTCTCAGCACACACAGATGGAGCTGTTTGCACACACACACAAACACACACACACACACACACACTGCTGTCATTGTGATACGGTACCCATTTATAATAAAAATTAAAATGCTATTGTTCCTTTACTGCTGTTTTATTTATTATCATCATTTAATTGCAAATTATTTACATTTCTATTATTATTATTATTATTATTATTATTATTATTGTTACCGATGTT
>JAQMYL010000020.1:12147298-12160577 GCA_030014365.1 Clarias pachynema
CCAGGTCTTAATTAGCACGATGATCTGATCTTGGATGTGTCAATTCATCTCGGATGTGTCAAGCGACGTACGAAGAATACCCCCCAGCACTACATGGTGTTTACTGCGAGTTTAACAGACGCCATTTTGTCTCAGAGCTGTATTAGACTGTGAACTCTGTTTCGTTAGGGATTTTCCGAAATTAGAATTATTCACTTTTGGTACAGCTTTACAGGACAGACATTATTTATCATCGCGCTCCCGGACAGATTAATTGGCCGTCACAGAGTCAATTCTTCTGCACCCCCCACACATACAATATACCGGACTTTTGACATTTTATACATTCATTTGCACACTGAAAATATTCTATATAAATGTAAATATTGGTATCTGGTGCCCTGCAGTATCTATTTTTCGTACAATACACTTGAGCTACTTCTGCGATTTGTTCACATTTATGAATGTGGACCTATGGTCCGTTCATATCTGTATCTGTGTAAATTCATATCTTGAATGTTTGTAAGTGGGACTTACTGTATATTTGTTTGTTAAATCTATAACACTGACTATACAGTTCACTGTTTTTAGAAAGAGAATGCTCACTCTCAGTTGAACGCATTAAAGTAGGCAGCTGGACACTAGCGCTTTGGATGGAACTTAAATTTGGAAGGATTTATGCTTTAAACAAACTTGTTCATCTGACTATTCAAGTCTGTCCAAAGTCATATCTCAGAAGGGATATCTCTGAATATTTGAAGTCCCTAGTGATGTTCTGCGTGTTCCTTTAATTTGAGTTAATGGAGAAAATCACTGTGTAGAAGTTGACAGGTCTGCTCACTTTTTGTCCTGACAGTGGCACAAAGTACGAGACTTAGGCACTAATGAAAACTGAGTCAGTCATAAAAACAATTATTCTTTTCTTTCTCTTTTTAAAATGTTTTTTATTTCATGTCCCTCAATGTGACAACGAGATACAACGTTCTATAATAATAATAATAATAATATACTTGAAGTGGAATAAATTGAATAAGCTGAGAATTTAGGGGATTAAATAGTATTAAGAGGCAATTAATGTACAACCGCGAAGTAAGTTTTCTCTCTCTCTGAAGAATAATCCCGTTAGCGTGGTGCATTTCAACAAAACATTTCGATGTCGAAAGGAAATTCGGCGAAACGCGCAAAGATTTCAAAGAACGCTTCTGCGCAAGGTCCTTTATGAGCCGTCCAAGCTGATGAAGCTGCAGAAAGAAAACAATATTTTAAGCGTCTTAGCGTCTGCACACGTCTCATGGTCATTAAGCTGAGTCGGGTCTATTTGTCAAATTAGTAGAGCTTTTGAAATGAATTAGACTTTAAGTCCTCGCTCACTTCATAACACTTTAATCAAAAAAGCAACACACACTTGTAAACCTTCATAGTTTCTATAAAGCTACTGTAATCACCACTAATGCAGTAGTGTGTGTGTGTGTGTGTGTGTGTGTTTTAATTAACACGCTTCTACTGCAGGGAGGCAAACTTGACCTTATTCTCCTCTGACATTACTAGACCACAAGCAATCTGAAAGAGAGAGAGAGAGAGAGAGAGAGAGAGAGAGAGAGGGTATACGTGCATGTGTGTGTCTGCGTGTGTGTGTCTATGTGTGTGTGCGTGTTCCCTGTCTCTCTGCTGTAATGAGCTGCAGTGACAGGTGACCTTTCTCTGTAGTGATGCTGGAGGCACAGTGTGATTCACAGAGGCCGCCTCTTCAGATTTTATAGCAATAGTATCGCAACATTTATTTTCACATCCTCGATAAATCTTTCCCTTTTCATGTTCATTAGCGAAACCGGCCTGAGCACGCAAAAGCTGATGCTGAGCTCAGTATTATCCCAAATCTAGTAAAAGCGCTCTTATTAAATAAAACAACACGAGCGAAAAAGACAAAAGCAAACGAGCAGATATGAGGAGACAAAGTGACAAGACATCTGAGGGATGAGATATTTTCAGCAACAAAATACACCATGATTCGAAAATAACACCATGATGCAAGGTACAGGTGCCTGGAGTAACCCTCCTGTGCTGCACATTGTAGTGTTTCCTCTGCTGAAACACTCCCACACTTCAGCTCGGAGAAGCCTGTTTATACTGTATATCTGACTGAATGACTCAGATTCTATTACGAACACTAGAATGTGCAGGACAGAGGGGACTCCAGAACCAGGGCTGGGAATCTGTCATATGAAGACAAGGGTATTTTGTTTAAACTTTCATTTTGTTATATAATGAACCAACAAAATGTACATTTACAGCCAACACTTTTATGTTGTGGGAAAATTTATATCTAATTATGACTTCCATCCATCCATCCATCTAGGGATCCATCCATTGCAGTCCGGGACCGTGCAGGCCAATGGTGACCATTGCATTTATTTCCATTTGTACAACCATGGTATGACCTCCGGTCAACATTCACACACTACAGGCAATTTGGGAACACCAATAAGTCTAATCTGCATGTCTTTAGAACCCTGAGGAAACCCATCATGAACGTGCATCTCCATGCACACAGACCTGACATGGGAATCGAACCCAGGACCTGGAGGTGCAAGCTGACTATTCAAGTCTGTACAAAATGCATATCTCAGAAGGAATATCTCTGAATTCCACTTTAGAATATCAGCTAACTAACTGCTCCAGGGTTGAATTCCAAATATCATAAAATGGAAAGCTAGTGCACGTTGTAAGGTGTACAATCCCTTCCTTGTATAAGCTTTTTTCAGGGGTTAATGATTATTAGATTGACGCAGAGTGATACATATAGTTAAACATCCCAGTGCTGATATACTTTACATCGTCACTCATGGAATGCCACTCATCCAACTAACTGTTGTAAAAAAGAATTTATAGAATTTAGGATTTATATGCAGTATGAAGGCACTGGACATTAAAAAAAAAAAATCTGTTGTGCAAAAAAAAAAAAAAAAAGGGTGCAAATGGAAAAAAGGGTTGGCTTTGTGGATATAATAAAAAATATAACAGATACATTATTAGTAAGTGAGTTTAGGTGGGTCGATACCCTAGCCAATCAAATCTGTACCTTTAAAACCCCTTTGGAACCAAGTCTATGCAGTGAACTACAGTGATGTTTCAATAATATTTCAATAATATGACTATATTAACTGATTTTAAATAGATTGCAGTGTCTGAGGTACAACTTATTGCAAATAAGAAGCGACACTATCTGCTATACTATATGTATATAGGACCACTGCTGTCATCCATCACATCGTAAACAGACTTAATAACAGCGTCTATCCCAGAGCCATTCAAGAACTGAACATTACCAAGCATTGCCACTGTTCGGAGCCTGTTAGGATTCATACACTTACTATGATTTTTGAAGATTCAACTCCACTTGAATATATATTTCTGATATCTGTATATACAGTACATTGTCTATATATATAGGGCCACTCCAATTCAACAAATGTGCAAGATTTTTAACATCTCAGCTGTTTTTTATCCCAACTTATCACATTATGTACAGTAATATTGTTATTATTTTCTATTTCTTTTCTTTTACTTTTTATGCACCATTACGACTAATACTTCGCTTATACCCTGTACAGTGATAAAAAAAAAGAATCAATTAATTTACCTACTGTATCTTTCTATTTATGTCACTATTTTGACTCTGTCACTGAAATTTTGCTGGAATTTTAGAATTACATTTATCATTTCATTTTCCATTTTTACCGCACATTTTTACTCTGGACACCAAAAGTTTACAATCATTTAAAGACTAGGACTGTCAATATTAACATGTTAACGCATGCGATTAATCTGGAAATTTTAATGCATTGCTATTTCTTTTAACACAAATTAATCACATCACCAAGTTTGACCCTTATGGCTTTCCATGATTGCAGCGTGATTTCCCGGATGTGTGTGATAATGGCAAATTTAACGCGGATAAGGAGATGATAAGGCTAGTGATAAGGCAAGTGATTTTTTGAAACTGAGGATCTGGGTTTGAGCCCCGCTGCCGGTGGGTTTGCCACACCCCAAACTACTGTACACAGCCACTGCATGTACTGCCGGTCCCATTTAAAGAGGTTTTAATTTAACATTTGTTTATTTGAGTATTTTAAAATATAACTGTTTTAGACTATAACTGTGATTAACTAGATTAAAAATTTTAATCGATTGAGAGCACCATAAAAAAAACATGAAATGGAGTACATACAGTTACGCAGATCAGGCTAGTTTGCAAGTGTTAGCGATTTTGTGATGCCACTTTTAGACAGTGGTAAATTTCCCAGGACGTCTCTTTGGTTAGTTCACCCTCTGTCAGTATATTCTGTGTGTCCGGACAGATATTTATAGAACTCTTTCACGTTAATGACTTTTTGTTCCTCGATGTAACAGATGTACAGTACTGTCCATGACACAAGGCATTAGGCTGAAAACTTCAATACTCTGTAATAAATTAAAGAACATTCATTACCCAGCGTGACTGTTTGACTGCGACTGTCCTGACGACGCACAGCAACGATGGGAAAAAATGCAGAATATTGCAGATAAATATCGACAGTATGATATATCTTACACTATATTAAGCAGGACCTGCATATGACCTTGTTGTGACCTTCACCCTGTTTGGATCAATTCCAAAACTGAATCAATTTACTTGCTGGCTGCGATCATGTAATTGCATATAAATCTTCGTAACATGTGACCACTTACTCTTAAGATGGCTTGCTAAAGAGATTCTTATATGGATGCATGGACAGAGAGACAACCTGAGTGACTATTATTAATATACTATGTTTAAAAGAATTCAGTCTCACCTATGATTGTTTAGATGTGAACTGGCAAGCCAATCAGTGCTCGTACAGTAACTCAGCCAGAGATTCAATGGATCAAAGGCTAGGTTCACATTACCAGCCTAAAGTGACTCAAATCCCACTTTTCCGCCATATGTGACACAGATACAGTACATATGCGATATGTGGTCATGCAACTTGAATAAGAACTGATGTCACCTGTTAGCGTTGGCAAAACAGCTAAAATGAGGTGTCTGGCTTTCTTGCGTTTGTGTTGGTCAACTCCTTGCCTGCCTCAGAGCAAAATCACAAGCATATTTTTGCTGAAACCACATCCATTGGTTGAAATGAATGAGAGGACGTACTAATATGACGTATTTTAACCCAGATGGCACAAGCAAAGACATTGATGTGCACTTAGATTAGAGTCTGATAAAAGTCATGAAACAAAATTCTTATTTGATATGATATTATATACGGTAGTGGCTGGATGATGATGATGATGATTATGATGATCAGCATCTATACTGCTTTATCCTGTATACAGGATCGTGGGGGGGCCTATCCCAAGATACTTAGGGTACGAGGCAGGGTACACCTTGGACGTGGTGCCAATTCATCACAGGGCACACACACACATACACTCATATGCTCATTCACATACTATGGGCAATTTGGGAACGCCAATCAGCTGAATGTGCATGTCTTTGGACTGTGGGAGGAAACCGGAGTACCTGGAGGAAGCACGGGAAGAACATGCAAACTTCATGCTCACAGACCCGAGGCGGGAATCGAACCTGGAGGTGCAAGGCGACTACTAAGACTGCTAACTACTACACCAACGTGCCGCCTATTCAAAATGTGAAACTGTATAATGCAAAACAGGGGAAACTAAGCCTGAGAATAAGAACATAAAGACTAAGAATCATTTCGCAGGGCTACTAGACAGTAACTAGAATGTTAATGGTTTTTGCTTCTTCAATCAATTCATTAATCTCAAATCCAGAGTGGAGAACCGTATCTAATGTTAGAACACTGACACACAGCTGAGTGATCTGTTGTTGGGTGGTTGCACAAAACAGGTTGTTTGCGAGGTTTCGGTGAGCAGGTGGGAGTCAGTAAAGATGGTGACGTTCTCTTGGGAGACCAGACACCTGAGGGTTTAAGACGACACAGGTGGGACATTTTCTCCATCACCACCTCCAGCGTAAACACCATGTGCTTCCACATATCAGCGTAATAACGATAATAATGCAGAATTATGCATCCAGTTTATCAGCATGTTCTTCCTGCTGTTGTGTATATGTAATAAACATTTATTGTATTGCATTCTTTGTTTGTACTAAAACAAATTAAATGGCTTTTTTTTTTTCTTTTACAATTCTGCTGCATTTTATTATGGACTTTAACGCACCAAATGTTTTTATTTTTATTTTTTATGATTCACAGGAATACACTGATATTCTAAATTCACATTTCATGCGTTGCCTAAGATCCACATAAAACTCTAAACAATTGTGCCGAATCTAAAGCAGTGCTGTTTATTCTAATTGCTCACTACATAAAACGCGAGCTGTATACTGTATTTCTTTACGCTGCTCACGTGTACCGATCAGGTTAATGATAAGAGGTGAAGTGAGTAAGCAGTGTGGCTAAAGCTGCAATTTGTAACGCTGCATATCCAATGCTCATTTGCGTATTCATGTTTGTTATAAATATCCCTGAATTTAAGCATCGTAATGTTTTGTTTTCGAAAGACTTTCAAGTGAGAATATCTTCCATCGCGGGCGTTTGATATGAATATTTCGTGAATACATTACGCCACCAAGTTTTCTAGTGTTAAACAGCACGCTGAGAAAAAAAAAAAAAGAGCAGATGAAAGAACCAGACTCCAGGGGCCGAGATGGGGATTGAGACGTTTAGAGAGCGTGATGCGAGAACAGCATAGGTGTGTGTGCGTGGAGTTGGTGAAATATGATTTCGGCACTCAACAGAATGAGAAAACTCAATCTGTCTGAGGGGCTAAAATGTAATTTCCCCCATAAACACTGCTTCCTCCGCTGGGAAAGGTGTAATGGGAAAAACGCCCTCGGTAGGCCTCAAACTTTATTTCGACTTCCTTCAGACACCTGAAGTGTAAAATAACAGACTGCACTCACTCAATGAGGGAAACGGGACCCTGACCTTGTTCCACTACCGCTTTTAATGGGCCTTTGTTGACTTTCTCTTGCCGTTTCCCCCTAATGGGCACAATAGGGAGTGTAAATATACAGAAGTAAATAAGCCTCAAAAGTGCTCACTTCTATAAAAGGATTTCAATTTAAAACTATGATTATTTTTTAAATATTGAACTTACAATACAGTACAATACTGTTGAATGCATGTTCAAGCCAACTGGAACTAAAAGTCACTTTTCACTGACAAACAAATGGTCAATTATAACTATATGATTATCAATACTCTCCATCCATCAATGCATCTACCCTCAATCCAACCCAACCATCCATCTATCATTATTCCATCCACTCTGCATCTATACATAAATCCATGTATCTATCCTTGCATGTACTATATCTATCCATCCATCCATGCATCTTTCCATCAATCCATACATCTATCCTTAAGTACATCCATATATTCATGCATCTATTCATAAATCCATCCGCCTGCAACTATACATCCATCATCTATCCATGCATCTTTTCATCAGTACGATATGCAGTGAAATGCTTAAACGACTGACCGTGACCTTAGAAATAAAGATTATTAATAGGAAATAAATATGAATAAAAAAAGAAAGAAAAATAGAAAATAAATTTAGCTAAGATAAGAATAATATATCTATAGAAGACAAAATAAACAATCCACCATGCACATATCCAACAATGCATCTATACATCCACCTATCCAGGGATCATCTACAGTATCTGCGCACCAATCAATCAATCAATCAATCAATCAATCAATCAATCAGTCAATCCACCTTGTATCTACAGTATACATCTATTCATGCATCTACATACTGTATACAGTATATCCATCCATCTATCCCTGCATCTATTCTTCTGTCCATTCATACATTCATGCATCTATTCATAAATCCATCTGCTTCCATCCATCCATCCATCCTATGGTCAAAGCATCTATCCTTTTATCCATTCAGCAAGCCACAAACGTGATCAAGCCACAGAAAAGTTTTTATATTTGTATTTTATTTTATTATTTTATTTTTAAATAAATGAAATATGAACCCTAGCAGTATGCCAAAAGAAACACTGGAACAGTGAAAGGAACACACAGATTCCAGCACACTTAGCATGATGTGCCAAAAGTGCTTTTCTGTATTTGGAGAAGTTACAAACCATGTAGTAATATTAGATTAAACGTTACATTCCTTGTTTCCTTATTGATACATTCTGGCCGCACTCTAGGCATTTTGCTTTAGCCCCAGCCCTCGGCCCTGTCCAAATATCAAAGCCCCCAAAATGTGCAGAAATATTCTATTTATTAAAAATTGAAAAATTTCTCTTTGCTTTGTCACTTTATTTGATGATTCATAAGTGTAGCATGAAAGTAAGGGAATACATTGTCATGTTTAATGACAGCATGCATGCTGTGAAGAGTAAAGCTGGATTTGTAGTTAAGCCAGAACATATTGATGCATGGTAGTTTCACACGCAAATAAATCGGTGTCTTCAAACAGCATTTTTTAAATAATAATAATAATAATAATAAAAACTCATTATATAAAAACACGTGGCTTTCTTGAATGTGAGAAACAGATGCATATCCATTTTTTTGAAAATTGGATTTACAGATTTACTTAAATTCTGACTTCAGCATTGCATCAGGAGTGTAACTCCACTGCTTTCCCCCTTGAGCAACCACCCTAAACTCTCATCTTTAGAATTGGATTCTCTCTTACTTGTAAGTCGTATTTGATAAAGGTGTTTGGTGAATGAATAAATGTAGCTGTAAAAACGTCTTTTTTTCTTCTTCTTCAAGGCAGCGTTTTAGTGCCACTGGCTATGAGAGCATTTTTTCATATAATTTAGACGATACCAGTGAAGTGAAATAAGCTCGTCCTGAATGCCATCAACGCCTGAAAATGAACATGCAGACGTGCTGGAAGCTACAACATTGTCGAGTTATCTGGGAATTTGCACATCAACATAGCCATTAGTGTGTTATAATAAACAGTACACGCGCACGTCAAAGGGCGACTTTCACACACACACACACACACACACACACACACACACACACACACACACACACACACACACACACACGCATACAGACACAAAATAAAATATGTTTTACACGCACACGTGGTCAGTGTTATAGTAAACAGTACACACGTGCATGGATGTTGATTATACCATTAAGAGACGCGCACTAAGACCCAGCAGGGGAGACAATTATCCACAATTCTGCAGCGCAAGAGAGAGAAGAACCGTTGGCTCAGTTGTGATCACGTGACGCTCAGCGTCAAAACAAGGATTGCAAATAACGCGGCGCACAAGCAAAGATTTTTAATACATTTTGACATATATATATATATTTCTCAATATATGAAAAGCGGCAATTTCTTACAGTATGTATTTTTCAATATATTGTAATAAATCAAATTCAAATTTTTCAAATTCAAATTTTATTTGTCACATAGACAGTCATACACAGTACAATATGCAGTGAAATGCTTAAACGACCGACCGTGACCTTAGAAATAAAGATTATTAATAGGAAATAAATATGAATAAAAAAATAAAAAAATAAAAATAGAAAATAAATTTAGCTAAGATAATAATAATATATCTACAGAAGACAAAATAAACAATATAAGAAAAATATAAGAAAACCTAGCTGTACAAATATGAAGAAGAAATTATTTCTGTACAAATATGGGAAAATATAGAATTTTTTGTGTGGAAATATAGTGGGGATTTAAATAGAAATGACCAGAGCGTGCAAATATGAATGAAAGTGTCTTATTTAAAGTGACTTACGTGCAACAAGCAAAGAAATGAAATAGAAATATGTAAATATGTAACTGTCCATAAGTGTCCAAATACACTTACAAAATAGCTGAAATAAGCTTAACACATACTGTACTGTACTGTTTCAATGACTTATTTAAGCAGACATGATACACTACAGTACATGCCATCATGTTACATTTTTGTAAATACCCCCACCCCTCCCACACACACACACGAGTGTGATACAATTGTTCCTCGTCAAATAAGTTCAGCTCCATCAGTCCATGTATTTTAGCTTGACAAACATTCATAATCATATCCTGTTTGATCAAAAGCACGCTTAATGGCCTGGATGTTCTTCCCTTAGGCGAACTGCTGCTGAGTGAAGGACAACCACGTGATTGATGAGACCTATTTATAACGAGCATCAGGCAACGTTTGACAGGACCACACACACACACACACACACTTGCATTGGCTGATGCAGCAGCTCTGCATCATCTTTCCTTTGTCAGGCTCTGGGCTAGAGGTGGATTGATGGAGCCGTAGTGTGAGCTGGAGGAGTGTGTTTGAAACTCAACAGAGATCCGTTACTCAACTGGTGCCTCTCCCCAAGCTTAATCTTTCTTAGATTTATAACAGACCTGACACGTAATGAACGGGAGGACACTTTCATTCCAAACTCTTAATGACAGCCATTAATGTTATTATTCTCTCGTATCAGATTTAATCAAAGCAGGATGAAGAATCCACACAGCCTTCCTGTCAGATAAAGTAAATTAAAAGCTAGTTGCCTCGTGCGCACAGCCGCACACCGTACTGTATGTCACCAGTGCTGACCTTGCCTTTTTGGGTATGGCCTTTTTTTTTTTAAGGTCTTTGTTACTGAAGTAGTGCTGTGAATCATAAATAGATCTGACGATCCAATTTGATTCGATTTGATTCAATGCCACTACATTTTATTGTTTGATGTGTATTAAGCAGCTATATTTCTTCAATTTTTTTGCCACATGTATATTAATCTCACTTTTTCATCGTCTGTACCGCTTTATCCTATATACAGGGTCACTGAGGCCTGGAACCTACTGTATCCCAGGAGACTAAGGGCATACCCTGGACAGGGTGCCAATTCATCGCAGGACAAACACATATATACTCACACATTTATTTACACACTACGGGCAATTTGGAAACACCAATTAGCCTAATCTGCATATCTTTGGACTGTGGGAGGAAACTGAAGCACCCAGAGGAACCCCACCAAGCACTGGGAGAACATGCAAACTCCATGCACACAGACCCCGAGGTGAGAACTGAACCCAGAACCTGGAGGTGCAAGGCCACAGTGCTAACCAGTAAGCCACCATGCCACCTTGTATACATTAAAGCACAGTAAACATCTTTGTTAGGAAGCTGGGATCAAAACGCAAGGTCAGCCATGATAAAGTTCACCTAAATAAGTGAAAAGTGTAAATTGATTCTTATCCGAAACCTGATCTATCAATTCAGGCAATAAAATGTCGATTAACTTCCATCCATCCATGCATCCATCCATCTAGGAACCTCTGTAGACCAAGGGTGACCAATGTACTGTATTTACTCCCATTTTGTACGACTAAGGAAACCCACCAAGCATGGGGAGAACATGCAAATTTCATGCACACACTGAGAGAATCGAACCCAGGACCTGGAGGTGCAAGGAGACTAAGCCACGGCATCGGTTAAACTGCATAATCAAAAAGCGGGCGGTAATGTATCTCTGAGCAAGCACATATTATTCTTTCCCCTTTGGGATTGAGAGATATTAGAGACATGTCTAGCAGCTGGATATTTCAACTAATATTGCTGTGATCTAATACATCCTCACTCACCTTGTGCATTTTGTCCTGTCTGTCATAATTCTCTTCAGAACTCTTCCATTTGACAGAGTTGGGTAAATCATGTCTCTGAACAATAACAAAAAAAAACTAATTCAATAACAATTCCAACAAACTGGACTTCTAAGGTGGCATGGAGGTGCAGTGTTGTTGCTGCACAGCACCAGGGTCGCTAGTTTGATCCTACGCCCAGGGGTGTAGAATTTCACATGTTCTCGTCAGTGTTGGTTTTTCAGTGGATGGACTCATGACACCTAATGGCCCTAATGTGAAATGTTGAATTTGGATGGTGCCTTGGAATAGACGTGTTTGGACAGAAAGGTTGTATTCCTGCCTCATGCTTAGTGCTTCTGAGTTGCAAATCAACCCTGACCAGGATATAACATCTGAATGAATAGATCTAAAAAAGAAAAACTGCAATCATTTGATAAGCCATTTTAATCTATGCAAGTCTCTAAAAGTATCCACATCATGTCGACCGCTGAAATGGTTTTGCTTCGAGCCGAAGTTTGCTACAGTTTCCATCAAATCTTGACTAACCACATTTTTTTTTTCTTAGTGACTAAAAATACATGACTCTGTTTTCTGTTACCTGAGGTTCCTGTGGCTACTTGGCAGGTTTTTATGTTGTTGTTGTTGTCTTTTATTAGCAGGATTGTATTGTGTAACTCGGTGCTAAGCCTTTATCAGCCACAGACCACAAGTGCTTATTGGATTATTGACCAGACCCTCCTGCTATTAGGAACTCAAAAAAGTGTAAAAGGTGATTCATAATCACAGCGTTCGGTAAATTCTGCGACACTTTAAAGCCCTAAGGAACCTAAATCTATAGTGGATTTTTTTAAAAATGAGGTTAATGCTTGCTTCGCTGGCCGCAGTATACAGTACAATGTGTCAATAATTAAACACTTCCCAACGCCGACATCTAGGTCACCAGGATTTGGCCCTTTTTACTTTTAGCTAAATGTATAAACTGTTAAATAGAAGAGCTTCGCCATTACCAATCACAACACGTCATGTCCCCAAACAGCAACTCATCAAACCTATGCATTCATGCTTAAATGGTCTCTGGTGAAAAAGCATATCCTGTTATGACAGCTCTATAATTAAAGAGGTTGGCAGATGTAGGGTCTCACGATCTTGCTTCTCAAGACTTTTTTTTTTTTTTCCTGTGGCGTTTAATTCTGCTTGAGTGCTGTAGCAGGCTGAGAGTCTCCAGAGATCCAGTCAAGTATGCTTATTTGTATATTAGGGCACTTTTCAGTTCGGGCTTAGCGATATGTTTAGTTGCCGTTTGAATAGAAAATTATCTTTTTTTAACATTTCTATTCTATTTTAAAGAAAAACTATTTTCCCATTCAAACATTGATGGTTGATGAATATACTTAACTTTGGAGTCAGGGCTCTGGGGAAATATTAATCTGGTGGTTCTGGCTCCAAAATACAGAACATTCAGGAGCCAAATCAAAGTTTTAGCCAAAATTTAACATGCTCTGGGGTCTGAGGGCTTTCTGAAGACCTGCGGCAAGTCAGGTCTCTCCTACAGTATATTATATTTAGGGATGCACCGATACCGGTATCGGGTATCGGCCTCGATACCACATTTTCTAAAGTACTCGTACTCGTTAAAAGT